>VMDO01041806.1:0-10978 GCA_007922755.1 Pedetes capensis
AACAGGAAAAAATGTGACTATATATTCAATTACATTAAGGAAACTTTTTGTCAGTTTTTAAAGACGTGACAATGGTATTGTGGTTATGTTTTTAAAAAGGAGATGTTATTCTGAGCCAGATGTGGTGGTGCATAATTACATCAGACAGGTGTAATCCCAGTACTCCAGAGGATCTCAAATTCAAAGCCAGCCTGGGATACACAGTGAGATCTTGTCTCAAAATAAGAACAATAATGATGGAGAGAGAAAGAGACAGAGAGAGAGAGAGAGAAAGAGAGAGAAAGGGAGGAGAGGAGAGATCTTATACTAACAAACGTAAGGATGAAATGAAATGATGTTTGGGATTTGCTTGAAAGCTATCCAGCAGAAGAGGCAGGTGGGGTCAGAAAAGTATATATAGGAAATATAAACAAACAGTCACTAAATGTCTGTAATTATTAAAACTGCAAGATAAGTAATTATGAATTTATTATACTATTCCCCCTAATTGAATATGGTTAAATTTTTCTGTAACAAAAAATTTTAATCAAATGCTATGTTGTTTTTAGGTGCCATCAATTTGTGTCCAACTCATAGTAACTTTCATAGGGCTTTCAATGGCTGAATGTTTTGGGATTCCTTTGGGAGTGGATTGCCATGTCCTTCTCCCATTTTTTGTGGTGCTGGGAATTGAACTTGGGACCTCGGAGACTGCAGGGCAGCACTCTACCAACTGAGCTAAATCCCAGCCCAATCAAATGCTATAAGACCTATTAAACAAAAGTAGTACCTCCTACAGTTCCCACTACTTCTGAATCATAAGCCTAATTTTTACAAAGATAAAACAGATAAATCCTTGGGTAACTAATTCTACAATGATATACCAACCTTTGGCAGCCTTGGAAGGTAAAACAATGAAGTTTCACCTGGTTGTTTTCTATCATCTGGCAAGAATGCATGCACCAAGCCCCACTAACAGAAGGTTTACCATATGGTCCACACTTCCCTGGATGAGTTGTGCTGGCAATTAGAATGCTTAAAACATGAACATTGCTACTGATTGCCAGTGCTTCCCTAGAGGCCCTCCTTTGGAAAAGAGGTTGTCTGTTTGCAATGCAGACGCTAACTATATCAGTCACTTCTGAAAAGGTCATTTCAGATAGAGGGGGCTGCTCTTGAGTCTTTGGAAAAAGTTACCTTCACAAAGCTGTTGACAGCCATGATAGCCATGTCTGGCTGACTCTTGGCATAGTTCATCAAGTAGAGATACACAAGCTTCTTTAGTTCCAGGTTGTCAGTCTGCATACAATTGACTACATCTGGAAAGAGAGAGCTGAAGAGAGAAGATGAAGAGACAAACAGAGTACAAGGTGTTAATGCCAAGCTGTTAGACAGATAATGAAGAAATGGCCTTATATTATAGAATGATATGATACAAGGAAGATATCCCCGCAGCGATAGTTATTTTCATGGAAATTATTACTAAAAAACTATAGTAATAGTTTTTCTTTTCTTCTTCTTCTTCTTCTTCTTCTTCTTCTTCTTCTTCTTCTTCTTCTTCTTTTTTTGTGACATACTGGGGATGGCACTGAATCCAGGGCTTCACACATACTAGGCAAATACTCTACCACTGAGTCTCATCCCTTTTGTATTTGAGACAGTCTTGCTAAGTTACACAGGCTGCCTCTGGCTAAAAACTCATGGCCCTCCTGCTTCAGCCTCTTGAGTTGTTGAGATTCTAGATTATAGGTGTATACCATGATGCTTAGGTTTTTTTCTCTTTTCTTTCTTTCTTTCTTTTTTTTTTTTTGGTAGTGCTGAGAGCCAAACCAAGGGCCTCATGCATGCTAGGCAAGTGCTCTATCACTGAATTAACATCCCTATCCCTCCCAATAATTTTTGAAAAAATCTATTACGAAAAATTTATAACAGAGTAAGCCAGGCATGGCGGTACATACCTGTAGTAACAGTGACTCAGGGGGCAGAGGCAGGAGGATTCCAAGTTTGAGGCCAGAGGCAGCCTGCATGCATGAAGCTCTGGGTTTAACTCCCTAGTATGACAAAAATAAAAATAAAAATTTATAACAAGGTAGACAGAACAGTACGAGCCCACTGTACCCACAAACTTCAGTACATGCCCAATATTATTTCCTATATATCCTCAACCCAGTGCTCCTCCCTCATCCCCACCCCAATCCACTTGCACTGGATTTTTTGTCTGCTTGGTTTTTTGTTTTTGCTTTTTTTGTTTTTTTTTTTAAGACAGGGTCTCACTTTATTGCCCAGGCAAGCCTGGAACTTGCTATGTAGACCAGGCTGGCCTTGGACACACATTGATTCTCCTGCCTCAGCCTCCCAAGTGCTGGAATTATAGGCAGGGACCACCACACCCAGCTTGCATTTTTAATTAATATATTTATTATTCCCATGCAAGGGATTAAACCCAGGGCCTCACACATGCTACACAAGCTCTCTACTACTGGACTGTAACACTAGTTCCTGAATTATTTTAAAATAAATCCTGGACATCTTATTTCGTCCATAACATTTTACTGTTTACCTTTAGGAATCTTTTAGAAAAATCATTACTTTTATTATACCAAAAAAAAAAATACAACATAATCCATCAATCCACTGCAATTTTAAAGCACTACAGCTGTTAAATATTTTTTTAATGCTTATATTGATATTTGTTCATCCTTGACTAGTGGGAACTTACTCAGGTAGCTCCTGAGTCTTTCTGATGTGATCCTGCATTTTTGATAGTTTCCTTGCTTTTCTTTCTGTCTTTCTTTCTGTCTTTCTTTCTGTCTTTCTTTCTTTCTTTTATTGGACATTATAATGTACACCTTAATGTGATTCATTCTGACATGGTTTTCATTGTGGCATTTACATATATGCATTTTGATGTACATTATTCATATAGGTTCCCCCCTTACCCTCTTGTATGCCTCCCCCCGTTTCCTTGCTTTTCTCATATGACACGATCCAGGCTCAATCTTTGCATATCTAATGCCAGGTCTAGAATCAGTCATTTCTCCAAGATGTCCTGATTCTTTCTTAATGGAATGTATTTACTATTTTAATATTACATAATCACATAAATGAAAACTTCACTGTAATCAAATATAAATGCAGTCTATACCTTTCCCAGGTTCTAGTGATTTCATGATTTACCATTCTTCTCTATGGAACAAAAAAGAAATTTATGCTTCCATTCACAAAGTAGCACCATTAGCTTGGAAGGTTGAGTCTGTTGGATTTTTTTTTTTTTTTTTTTGCGGTACTAGGGGTTGAACCCAGGGCCTGGACCACTGAGCTGCACCCCCAGCCCATTTTGTAGATTTTATTATTTTCTGAGACAGGGTCTCGCTAAGTTACACTGACTGTCTCTGGTCTTGAACTTGCAATCCTCCTGCCTCCGCCTCCCCAGCCGCTAGGATTACAGTCATGTACCACCACGCCTGGCTAGTCTGTTGGATTTTAAAGTATAAGCTATATTTAAAAAATACAGGTTAACTATAATTTTTTTTCAAAGTTAGCAATTAATCTTCTAAGGTTTTATTGCCTGGAGCCGTACCACTGTGGCATCTGATCCTGTCAGATCTTGGAAGCTAAGCAGAGTCAGGTCTGGTTAGTACTTGGATGGTAGTCTGCCTGGGAACACCCAGCAACTCACTCCCAAAAAACAATCAGCCATTGAAAACCCTATGAGTAGCACTGATAATACTGTTTTGCCTATTGTATGGAGCGTTGCTATGAGTCAGACATTGACTCAATGGCATCTAACAACAAAGGTTTTACTAAAATACTTTCTAAAATTTAAATATTTCTAGATATCTTACTGCCTGCAGCGGTAGCCCTGTGGCATCCGATCCCATCAGATCTCGGAAGCTAAGCAGGGTCAGGCCTGGTTAGTACCTGGATGGGAGACAGCCTGGGAACACCAGAAGCTGTAGGCTTGGGAGAAGGACCTGACAACCCCCTCCCAAAAATCAATCTGCCATTGAAAACCCTATGAACAGCAGAGAAGCACTGACAATAGTGTTTCCCCTGTTGTACAGAGGGTCGCTATGAGTCAGATACCAACTCGACGGCACCTAACAACAACAACAAGATATCTTACTACTAGTATTGAAGAAAAGAGAAAGAAATGCCAGTATATTTTGAAGAAAGTAAGAATGACCGAAATAACTAATCAGATGGCATAGTTCCTACATATACACAAAAGCAGGGTACAAAAATAGAAATTATTTACAAAAAGGAAGTGGATTGCAAATCCAAAAGGAATCCATCACATCTCCAATGAACCACTGACTTCTGTTCTGGAAGGTAACAAACTATCTGTTTAATTTGTTTGTATGGTACCTACTGTAGTTTCATGCATGTGTAGATACTTAAACACTCTCAGAATCAGTTTTCTTTCCATTTTCTAGGTAAACACATTTGCACAGAATGGCTGTAAAATCCTTAAATAAATGCAAAACATAAGTCAAAAGTAAATTTAAGATCCTAAATTATTCTAACAACCTACACAAAATCAAAAAGATTTTAGGCTACAGTGATGCATGTCTGTAATCCTAGCACTTGGCAGGCTGAGGCAAGAGGATCTCAAGTTCAAAGTAAGCATGGGCTACAGAGTGGGACCCTGTCTCAAAAAACAAAAAATAAACAAAGAACAACAACAACAACAAAAATCCCAAAACCCAAAACAGCAATGTTGTTGTTGTTGTTAGGTGCCGTCGAGTCGGTATCCGACTCATAGCGACCCTCTGTACAACAGGGGAAACACTACTGTCAGTGCTTCTCTGCTGTGCATAGGGTTTTCAATGGCAGATTGATTTTTGGGAGGGGGTTGCCAGGTCCTTCTCCCAAGTCTACAGCTTCTGGTGTTCCCAGGCTGTCTCCCATCCAGGTACTAACCAGGCCTGACCCTGCTTAGCTTCCGAGATCTGATGGGATCGAATGCCACAGGGCTACAGCTGCAGGCAAAACAACAATAAAAAACTAAAAGAAGAAAGATCATGAGTAGGCAAACTACAACCTGTGGGCTAAATTTGGCTCACTATCAGATTTTTGTATAAGCCATGAGCTAAAAGTAGTTTTTACAGATGAACATGTACAATTGATTTGATGACAGAAAATACTAGTTATAAATTCCAATTAAATGTTTTCACCGAAAGAAAAAGAATTCCATTCTTCACAGAATATTAAAAAGACCTGTATACAAGGCTTAAGTTTTATTAAAATAACTGTGTGTGTGGTAAACCTATAGTACAAAAGATTATACTTGATTATTGTTGTAGTTCGGATTTCATCAACAAATTTCTGAAAATTTTTTTATTTCTTCTTAGATAAGTACCTATATAATATCCTCCATTTTGCTTCTTGGTCTGTTAAGTCTAAAGCATTTACTATCTTGTCATTTATAGAAAAATCTTACCCTGAGATGGCCACAAAACAGCAACTTAAGAACCAAATGTCCTTTATATGCTAATAAACAAAACCACAGTAGTATCTGTATTGTCATTTCTATCTGGGCTTCCTATTTGGTTATGAGAACAGCTCTCACTTTTTTGGATCCCTTTACATTCTTTAAAGTTATCTTGATCCCCCACATGATTTTTGTTTGTGTGGGTTATACCTATTGATATTTTACTATATCAGGAAGTAAAACTAAGAGAATTTAAAAATACTAATTAATCCACTTAAAATAGTAATCACAAGCAGGCATGTTGGTGCATGTCTGTAACTCTAGCATTTGGGAGGCAGAGCCAAGAGGATCGTTAAGTTGAAGGCCAACCTGGGTTAGGCCATATAGCGAGACCTTGTCTCAAATAAATAAATAAATAAACAAATAAATAAACCTACTTCATAATGTATTATTTAAAAATGAAAATCTAGTATTTTTTAATTAATGAGAAGATGGAACTGTTTTACATTTTTACAAAAGTCTTTAGTATCTAGTTTAAACAAAGACAGCTAGCTTTTCTTATCTGCTCTTGCATTCAACCTACTATAGAATGTTGCCTTGGTTGACAAATAAGAAAATCCAACTTGGGTGCAGTGGCACACCTCTCTAATCCCAACAACTTGGGAGGCTGAGGCAGGAAGATCACAAGTTTGAGGTCAGGAGTAGCCTGCATAACTTAGTGAGACCCTGTCTCCAAATAAAAAAATAAAAAATGGGATAGGGGTACAGCTCAGTGGTAGATCACCCACAAGGTATGTTCAAGGCCATAGGTTCAACCCCCAACCAAGTACTGCCAAAAAAAAAAAAAAAAAGAAGAAGACGAAAATCCAGCTTCATATACATATACAACTTGGGAAAGGAAGAAATCTTTTAATACTTTTCTCACTGGATATTCTTCTTAGATACTACACTAAAACTATACAAATGGCAGTTTCCCTTCTTATTTTGCCCATAAATAGTAACTTCTTATAAGTTATAATGTGTACTTAGTTGCATTAAAATCCACCCATTATGTATTTTCAATAGATCTTTTACGCAATGCATAATTTTGTGATACATTCAGTGGTCATCTGGAAAACATTGGTTCATTGAGTTATGCAGATCCTCCCAATATTGACACATTTCACTATCTAACATCAAATATCACATTCATTAATTTCACCACCAAGAAAATGTTTAAGTATTAGGAAACTGTCAAGCTCAACAAAAGGAGACATATTTTCTAAAACTCCTATTTTTCCTTTAAAGCTTGAAATTTATCTACTGTCAGATTTTTTCCCTTGAAATGACAGGCTCACTTTGTTCATTTTTGATGTCTTCAAAATTCCAAAATCTGATTAAATATAGTTAGTCAATCTTTTTTCACATAAAAATGGCATTTGCAATTCAAACAATCACATAGGTCTTTTTCTCAAGTCACTCATCATCCTTTGCAACGCAGCAGGAGAGTTTTATTTGTAATTCCCATTCTTCACAGAACATTAAAAAGACCTGTATACAAGGCTTAAGTTTTATTAAAATAACTGTGTGTGTGTGTGTGTGTGTGTGTGGTATTTAGGAGTTAAACCAAGGGCTTCCCACATACTTTGCAAGTGCTCTACCACTGGGCTGAACCCCTAGCCCATTTTCAAATTTTTAAATCTTGAGACAGGGTCTCACTAAGTTACACAGGCTGCCTCTGGCCCCTGAACCTGTTATTCTCCTGTCTCCGCCTCCTGAGTCGCTGGGATTATAGGTGTGAGCCATTGCACCCGGCTTAAAATAAACTTTAAATGTATCATGAAGGACAGTCTGATGTGAAATTGCCCTTTTTTCTTGTAAGTACATGGTAGTGAAAAATACAATGACCATTATGACCAGCACCACTACCTTGATTCATGCTAAGGCACTGGCAGTTGTACCCACCACCGCTTCAGATCATCAGTGCAAACATCAAAATGGTGAAAATGGCAAGGAACATCTAAGTATTACTATAAAAACAGTTTGACCTCATGGGCCCCCTGAAAGGGTCTTAGGAATCCTCAGGGGCCTGCAGATAATCCTTACTTATTTATTTCTAAGTGGTCTTGATAAATTATAGAAATAAACAAAAAATAAGACCAAAAGAATTTTGTAAACTCTCATTTTCACGTTGAATTCAACAACTAAATGTAGAGTTACCAAGCTGAGGGCACTGGCTTGAGTCAATTACAGAATATGAGCTTCTGCTTCTCAGTATAGTTTTATCATCTAAAACTACCTCAGCCAACAGATTTGTAATTGTGCTGGCTCTCAAGAGGTTTTATGCTAGAACTTTGTTGTTGTTAGGTGCCGTCGAGTCGGTATCCGACTCATAGCGACCCTCTGTACAACAGAGGAAACACTATTTTCAGCGCTTCTCTGCTATTCATAGGGTTTTCAATGGCAGATTGATTTTTGGGAGGGGGTTGCCAGGTCCTTCTCCCAAGCCTACAGCTTTTGGTGTTCCCAGGTGGTCTCCCATCCAGGTACTAACCAGGGCTGACCCTGCTTAGCTTCCGAGATCTGACGGGATCGGATGCCACAGGGCTACCGCTGCAGGCCAATGCTAGAACTATATGCAACAAAATCAAAGTCATTTCACTCTTCTAAAAAGCAAACAAAACACTTACAGAGTTAATATAAAAGCACTACATTGCCTGATGATATTTTCAGTGGGAAAACCCCATTTTAAAGGTTCTATGTGCTCCTTCCTTCCTTCTTTCCTTCCTTCCTTCCTTCCTTTCTTGTTTGTTTTTTCAGACAGGGTCTTCCATTGTTGTCTACATTGGCCCTGGTCTCTTGGGCTCGTCGTCCTCCTGCCTCAGCCTCCTGAGTAAGTAGGACTACAAGCATGTGTCACTATGCCCACAGGTATATAATTTTAAAAGAAAAGCAATAAAGGCCATAAAATGGTGTATGGACCTCTAATCAATCGCAGGAGTGATTACCCTTACCTAACATCCTTCCCCACAGTCATAGCAGCAATCACCTTCTTCACAGCTTCCTTCCTCTTTTCTTTCTTTTCATTGTTGAGTTCAGCTTTTAATTCAAAGATTTCTCCTACAAGAGATGAGAACAAACCAGTGAGGTCCCAAGGCTAGAGAAGTAGAGTGGAATATTGTACTAGGCAGTAACATCAGGAGAGCAAGGCAGCAACCAACATAAGATTTATTTAAAAATTGTTATTATTGTTGTTGTTAGGTGCAGTCTAATAGGCATCCAACTCATAGCAACCCTACATACAACAGGGGAAACACTATTGTCAGTGCTTCTGCCATTCATAGAGTTTTCAATGGCAGATTGATTTTGGGGAGTGGGTTGCTGGGTCCTTCTCCCGAGCCTGTAGCAGCTGGTGTTCACAGGCAGTCTCCCATCCAAGTACTAACCAAGCCTGACCCTGCTTAGCTTCTGAGATCTGACAGGATCAGACACCACAGTGCTATGGCTGCAGGCTAAAAAATTAAAGGATATGTAAAATTTAAAACCTGAGACTATTAACTGGCCCACTGATAAGGACATCATCAACAAATTCTAAAATCTTTTAAATCATGGCCTGACCTTAAGGTACAATGCAGGTCTTTAGGAACCATGTTGTTAAGTGCTGTCAAGTCAGGCCCAACTCATAGTAACCCTAAGTACAACAGAACAAAACCCTCCCCGACATCGTGCCATGCCTGGCACTATGTCAGTGCTTCTCTGCTATTCACAGGGTCTTGAAGGCTGTTTTGAGAGTGGGCTGCCAGGTTCTTCTCCCATTTTTGCGGTGCTAGGGATGGAACCCAGGGCCTCAGAGCACACAGGGCAAGCACTCTACCAACTGAGCTAACCCATGGTCTTAGGAACCAAAGAAGTGGGAAAAAGTAAATCTTATAATATCTAACTATGATGGGGGAGAGAACAGTATATGAAGGATGATCTCCAATCAGAATTTTAAAGTCCTATGAAGAAAATAAATATAAGTAGAGATCAGGCTTAGAAATCAGTGTTTCTAAACCAGAAGATGTATCATACATCATCTCATTTACCCACTCTCAACTTTACAGATAAGGAAATGAGACTCAAAAGTCACAGAGGGAGGTAGTGACAGAGCTGAGCTTAGCACTATGTCTCCTGACTCTTGAATCCAGATGTTCTCAACCCTGGCCACACACTCAGACTATCTGGGAAATATTTAAAAATAACAATGCTTAGGCTCCACTCTGGACCAAATGAGTCAGAGTGTCAAGAAGATCTCTTACATTCATATTTTTAAAAGCTGATTTAAGTGACTCTAATTCACAACCAGGATTGAGAAGCACTGCTGTAACTAGTACTTTAATATGGGTTTTAAGATCCCATCCCATTCAATCTAACAAGAATAATTGTGAAGCTACAAGAATGGTACAAAGTCATTTCTTTTTTCTTTCTTTCTTTTTTTTTTTTCCTCTCTTTTTTTGGGCAGTACTAGGGAGTTGGGCCGTCAGTTTAGGGTTTTCAATGGCTGATTGTTTGGGGAGTAGATTGCCACATCCTTCTCCCATTTTTGCAGTGCTAGGGATCGAACCCAAGTCCTCAGAAAGTGCAGAGCAGCACTCTACCAACCAAGTTACACAGGCTGCGTCTCGCCTTGAACTTGCAATCCTACCTGCCTCTGCCTCACAAGTCACTGGTATTATAGGTGTGTACCACTGTGCCCAGCTAGGAGGGCCATTTCTAAACGAGTAACCTTGAATAACTGCTCAGGCTCTGCACTGTGAAATCCCAGAGACTGTCAACACTATTGTAAGGCCTTGTCTCAGGGCTTACTTATCTTCAGGATGTCAGGGACAAAATGAAAAAAGAAGGTAATAATCCTCATGTCTTAAAAAGAAAGGACACATACACACACAGACACAAACACATTATGCCAATGAGAAAAAGTTGACTACTCCCATCTCTACTTTCAATCTATACCCTTAAAATTGTTTGCAATACTGACTCATTTTTCTCCTCCATCAAGACTGTTCTCCATGTTCATGTTACCCAGACCTCATTTACCATTATGACTACACAGTATGTAAGGTCCCTGAAGCCCCTAAATGGAAAGTACAATATTGATAAGATACACAGAAACTGAGCGCTAAAAAAGTTCATTTCATCAATATCCATCCCCAAAAGGCAAGAAAATTGCTACAAAATCACTATTTCATTTAATTGACAGCTACAAAAATAGCACAGTCAGAAAAACTGGCTTTTTAAAGAGTCATTCTCCTCTTTACCAAGTCCTATGCTGCCAAATCTAGCTTTTAGGGCTTCCCCATCATTTACTTCTGGGAACAGTAAAGGACAAACAGCAGGGTTTCAGAAAGTCTGAATTGTGAATAGCAGCGGGAGTTGCAAAAAAAAAAAAAAAAAAAAAAAAAAAAAAAAAAAAAAAAAAAAAAAAAAAAAAAAAAAAAAAAAAAAAAAAAAAAAAAAAAAAAAAAAAAAAAAAAAAAAAAAAAAAAAAAAAAAAAAAAAAAAAAAAAAAAAAAAAAAAAAAAAAAAAAAAAAAAAAAAAAAAAAAAA
>VMDO01041807.1:0-10943 GCA_007922755.1 Pedetes capensis
CTATAAACTTCCCTCTTAAAACTGCCTTTGCTCTATCCCATATGTTTTGGTATGATGTGTTTTCATCATCATTTGATTGTAGGAATTTTATAAATTCCAATTTGATTTCATCCACAATCCATGGGTCATTCAGTAGTGTATTACTCAGTCTCCATTAGTTTGTAAAGTTTCTGGAATTATTCTTGCTCTTGAGCTCCAATTTTATCCCATTGTGATCTGATAAAGAACAGGGAATAATTTCTACTTTTTTGTATTTGTTGAGGGAGTCTTATGATCTATCTTAGAAAATGTTCCATGTCGAGCTGAAAAGAATGTGTATTCCTCATTATGTGGATGAAATATTCTGTATATATCTGTGAGATCCAACTGGTTTAGGGTGGAGATTAGACTTGATGTTTCTCTGTTGATTTTCTGTTTTGATGACCTTTCTCTTGATAAAAGTGGGGTATTGAAGTCTCCCATTATTATTGATTCTGGTCCAATAAAGTTTTTTATATTCCATAAGGTTTGTCTTATAAAGCTAGGTGCCCCTATGTTTGGGGAATAAATATTTAGGAGCATTATTGATTCTTGATCGATTGTTCCTTGCATTAAAATGTAATGTCCTCCTTTGTCTCTTCTAATTAGTTTTGGAATGAAATTTAATCTATCTGAAATTAGTATTGCAACACCTGCTTTCTTTTGTTCCCTCCCTGCTAGGTATACATTTTTCCAGCCCTTCACTCTCAGTTTATTCCACTCTTTGTGAGTTAGATGAGTTTCTTGAATACCACATATTGATGGTTTGTGTTTTTTCATCCAATTAGCCAACCTCTGTCTCTTAATTGGCGAGTTAAGACAATTTACATTGATAGTGATTATTGAGTAACATTTATTGTTATATACCCAATCATTACCTGTTACTGATTTGTGAATTGTGTTTGCTTTGGTCCTCTCTTGGGTTGCACTCATTTCAGCTAACCAGTTCTTTGTTTTCCTTTATAGGGTTGTCTTAACTCTCCTGGATGTGGTAGTTGATTTATAATCCTCTCCAGTGTTGGTTTGGTGGTTGCCTATCATTTAAAAGCATCAATGTCATTAAATGTCTTATACTCCTCATCTATTTTCAAAGATAATTTTGCTGGATATATTAGTCTTGGATGGAGATTATTTTTTTAGGATTTGAATCACCTGTGTCCATTCCTTTCTAGCTTTCAATGTTGATATGGAGAAGTCTGCAGTAATTTTAATAGGTTTTGCTTTATAAGTAATAAGGGGTTTCTGTCTTGCTGCTTGCAGGATAGCTTCCCTGGTCTCTAATGACAGCATGCGAGCAATGATGTGTCTTGAGGATGATCTACTTAAGTCAGCCTTCAAAGGAGTCCTGCATGTCTCAGTGTTGTATATATCCATTTCCCATAGTATCTTTGGGAAATTTTCCTTGAGGATATCCTTTACTAGCTTTTGAAGGCCTCCAGTGGATCTTTCTTCTCCTTCAGGGAGGCCCTGAATTCTTAAGTTTCATTTTTGCATTCTATCTGAGTTCTCCTGGAAATCTTTTTTTAATACCTTTATCATTGATTCCATTTCTGACTGTTTGTATTTAAGTTCATTTATGGCATCTTCAGAATCGGAAATCCTCAGCTCAGATTCATCTAGTCTCAATGACAAGGATTCTTTAGCCAAGTTCAATTCAGTTAACTTGGATTGAGTTTCAAGGAGAGTTGCTTGGTTTTTCCTTATCATTTCTAACTGAGATGGTAGAATGGATTCCAAGTGAGATACCTTCTTTTCAAGGATTTCCAGGGTGCTTGTGGTATTCATTTTAATTTCTCTTAGCATGTTTATAACCATGACTCTGAATTCTGAATCAGAGATCTCTAAGAATTGGGAGTTCTTGGAGTTATTTGTTGGGGTCTTTGCTCTGTGGGGACTTCAGATCCATCCTGCCCCTTTTTGTTTTTTGAAGGTTTACTTTGTTTGCCCATAATATGGTTTGGGAAGTAGAATTCATCTCTCATGAGTGTGCAGAACTTCTCCCTCTGTTATTCTTTTGAGATTGTGTGGTGCTGAATCTCTGGCGCTTATTTAAGCTTACAAACTGGGTATATTCTTGGCATTTTGGTGTGTGTGGTTCTCTCTTTAGTCCACCAGCCCAACTCCAAAGGGGCTAGAAGCTAGGGAGGCGATAGATTTTGTTTCTCTTCTGTGGGGTGAGAAAGGGGGGATGTGGTGACAGAAGAGGGGGAAAGAGGAGGTAGAGGATAGAGGCTAATAGGCATAACTGTCAAAATTAAAATTAAGGTTAAGTCTTAAGGGTAAAATAATTAAAACCAAAACACACATGTAGCTTAAGAAAAAGAGAAGGAGAATAGAAAAAGGGAAGATAGTAAAACAAGAAAGGAAGAAAATTGAAATGAAAAAGAAAAAAATTCATGCATACACGCTCCCACACACATGTAAAAGCATTTTTAGTCAGGTGCGGTGGTGTATGCCTGCAATCCCAGCCGAATAGGAGGCAGAGGCAGGAGGATCGCAAGCCCAAGATCACAGGCAGCCTGCACAACCCAGCGAGACCCTGTCTCAAAAAGTAAAAAATATGGGCTGGGGGCACAGCGTGGCGGTCCAGCACCTACAAAGCAAGCAGGCGCAAGACCCTGGTTTCAAACCCCTGTACAAAACAAACAAACAAAAACAAAACCCATGTGTACACGCTCACACACACATATAAAAACACTTCTAGTCAGGTGCGCTGGTGCATGCCTGCAATCCCAGCAGCTTGGGGGGCGGAGGCAGGAGGATCACAAGCCCAAGATCAGAGGCAGTTTGTGCAACCCAGCAAGCCCCTGTCTCAAAAAGTAAAAAATATGGCTAGAGGTGCAGCGCAGCGGTCCAGCCTCTACAAAGCAAGCAGGCACAAGACCCTGGGTTCAAATCCCCATACAAAAAGGAAAGAAAAAAAAACAAAAAACAAAAAACCCTTGTATGTTCTTGCAGGTGGAATCTGCACTGTGGACACCCAGTTCCACTGGGTGAAGTTGATACTGCAGGGAGCAGTGCTCCCCCAGAACTCAGGGTGGCAGTGTCTTCACACAATCTGCAGGAGCAGTCTGTCTTAGTCTATAGAGATTTAGCTGATTATGTAGAAAATGGCAGATTGCCCCACAATGTCCTGGATTTAAGTGGGACACCGAATGCCCAAAGAGATGGTTCCATGAAATATTCTGTGTCTATTGTATTGTTTGAGAGGCAGTGGAACCTGTGGGGTCATCCCTGGAGTTCTCCCTGTCGCATGTAGTTCAGGGCGCCAATTCCCCAAATCAGAGATTTCTGGCCCAAAGCCTATAGCATGGAAAGAATATGGCTGCTATCATGGATTTTTTTTATTGCAGGGCTTTCCGCCCACCTGGGAGACTACTTGGGAGAGCCAAATCCTCTTGTGGGTGGGATGATATCCAACCCCCCCCCCCCGAGGGAATCTGTAGCAGGTCTATCCGTGCACGGCAATTGCGCTTGAAATTGCTCTTATTTTGACTAATTGTGCTGCTAGGCTCTGCCAAAAAGGAGCACTCTGTCTGCAGGGGGCTCTGCCACCTCCACAGACCCCATCTTTCTCCACAATGCAGTGGGGTGACTTAGGATCCCCTCTGGTGTGTCTGCGATCCAGGTATATGTGTGCCCGTATGTCTGTGGAAATTGCATCTGCACCACTGTCCCGCCACAACAGGAGGGAGGGAGACACATTTCAGCTCTGGACCTGTACCGCTGGCACTGGTTTCCTGCGATCACTCCCTGTACCCTCGCATATCTACTCTCGTAGATCTGATCGCTATTTTCTTGCGTGAGGGACCTACAACAGTCCAGCATCTCAGGCTGCGGGATGTATGCCATTAAATGTGGCGATTCCGTGTGCCACCTCAAACTGACTCACCTGAAACTTGTAGTTTATGTCCTGAGGGCAGGGTGACAGTGTGATGTCAAGGTTGCACTCCGTGTTGGGTCTGGCTCCTGTGGGTGTGTGTGTGAAGTCCCCTCCAAGTCTCCTGGATTCTATCCCACTGTCTGGGTGATGGCAAAAGGGAAGAATGGCGGTCCCGATACTGACCTTTGTGTCGCTCCTCCGAAGCCAAAAAATCAATCATAAGCAATTTTGTAGACATCAACAGGAGAATAAAGTTGGAGGACTAACATTACTCAAATTTAAGACACAGTATGTTGTGATGAAATGAGTTATCAAGCCATGAGAAATATGGAATAAACTTAAATGCATATTACTAAGGGAAAGTAGTGAGCCAGAAAAATCCACGTATTAGATGGTTATCTACAGCCATACCACCCTGGTGTCTGATCACATCTGATCTCAGAAGCTTAGTAGGGTTGGGCCTGGTTAGTCCTTGGATGGGAGATGGCTTGGGAATACTTGGTGGTGTAGACTAGGGAGAAAGATCTAGCAGCCCATTCCCAAAATAATCAACCATAGAAAACCCTATGAATAGCAGACAAGCATAGACAGCAGTGCTAGGCATAGCACCATGTTGGGGAGTGTTTCTTTCTATTGTACATAGCATTGCTGTGAGTCACACCTGACTAGATAACATCTAACAACATTATATATTGCAATTATTTGGCATCTGGAAAAGGAAAGACTATGGTAACAGTATAAAGATCAGTGATTGTTGCTAAGTTAAAGGGAATGGAGGAAAGAACGGGTAGAGAATAGATGATTTTTAGGTCAACAAAACTACTCTATATGGGACTATAATCATAGATACATGTCATTATACATTTTTCACACCTATAAAATGTACAATACCAAGAGCAATTCCTAATGTAAACCATGAGCTTTGGATGATAACAATGTATCAATGTAGGTTCATCAATTATAAGAAATATGCCACTTTTATAGGAGATGTTGAAAATGAGGAGGCCATGGGTATGTAATGTAGAAGCTATGTAGGAAATGTATGGACAGTCTATTCAATTTTGCTATAACCTAAAACTACTCTAAAAAATAAAGTCTTAAAAATATAACATTACTACTCCCATCACAAATCAGTCAATGCCCAAATGTAATCAGTAGCTCACCAACTCATTCTGAAGATACTTTGTTGTTGTTGTTGTTAGGTGCCATCGAGTCAGTATCCAACTCATAGCAAGCCTCATTGGGTTTTCGATGGCTGACTGTCTCGGGATTGCCTTGGGAGTGGATTGCCAGGCCCTTCTCTCATTTTTGCGGTGCTGGGAATTGAACTCGGGACCTCAGAGACTGCAGCACAGCGCTCTACCAACTGTGCTAAATTCCAGCCCCCAAAGATACCTTAGTAACATCTTATTTAATTCATTTGACATACATCCATTACGTATCATGTTGTTGTTAGGTGTCCTTGAGTCAGTATCCAACTAATAGTGACCCTACATGCAACAGCAGAAATGCTATTGTCACGCTTCTCTGATATTCATAGGGTTTTCAATGGCTGATTTTTTGGGGGGAGTGGGTTGCCAGGTCCTTCGCCCAAGCCTACAGTATCTGGTGTTCCCAGGCAGTCTCCTATCCAAGTACTAACCAGGCCCTACCCTGCTTAGCTTCCGAGATCTGATGAGATCCGACACCGCAGTGGTATGGCTGCAGGCTCCATTACATAGCATAGAAACTATGTGCTCTGTAAATGGAATCTTCTGCAATCAGTAAAAGGGCACATGTAAAACTACTCTCTTACAAAAGCCTACTTTAAATTTAGTGGAGAAACTCTCAAACAGATTCAAGGAAAATATTGCTATACTTTTGAGAAATAAAGATCTTCTTCCTTTAAAGTAATGCACAATACAATAAAAAAGAGTTTCACATATACACATAGAGACATCAATATTATTAAGTATAACAGAAGTCTTCATTTTCTAACTATTTGATATTTTAACTTAAGAGGCATATGCTTTCATATAAAAAGATAAAGCAGATATAAAGAGGTGAAATTAAATGTAATTATAACTTACTAATGGCATTGAAACTTGTGAAAATGCATTTTTTAAAAGAAAGCTAGAAATGGTTTATATAAGAAAAAGTACTCAAGTGCTCATCCTAAATACTATGAAAAACTCCCTTCTTTTGCATTATACTATAGCTAATCATTTTAATTTTGTATAGGATTATGATTTTTAGGGGAAAGCAACATTAATAATTATGCCCAAATTTTTGTTCCAGGTATCATGTTTGCCTTCAATTAATTTATGCAAATCAGAGCTCTCAAGCAGAAAATTAAAATTAAAATCAGTTAGAATATTTTGGAATTTTATAATGTAGACTTCCACACCATTTGCTGCTACTACACTCATCTTTCGTTCTATAATTTATCCAAAAGCCCAGCTAGAAATAAGGACCTGTGTTAGCAATGTTAACTCTTCTTAAGGATTTAAAGAGTACTATTGCACAAATCTTTGGGTGATATCAAGGATTTTTGAGAAATTGAAAATGTCTCCTCACAATCAAAGATCGCTGCACTGATCAATTATATTAAGAGATAAATTTGTCTTAAATATAATTAGCCAAGAAGCTTTACCAAATATTATTAGTGGGAGCAATACATGTTGGATAATTTTCCACCACATTTTGTTACAAAAACATTCAAAGATACACATAAGTAGAAAGATCTGTATAGTGTTGAGTTATTTTTACCCAACATTTTACAAAAAGACTATTCAAAGGCCCAGATATATTGAGAAAATTGTGTAGTGAACATTCATAATCTCATAACTTGGATTCTATAACATTTTGTGATATTTGCAAAGGCACATATCTGCTCATTGATCCATCCTTGTACCTATCAATCTACTTTATTTTTTCTTGATTTTATTTATTCATTATTTTTATCTTTTTATTTATTTATTTATTTACTTATTTATTTATTATGGTGCTTGGGGGTTGAACCGAGGGCCTTGCTCATACTTTGTAAGTGTTATATCGCGGGGGTGCACCCCAAGCCCTTTTTTTATTTTTTGTTTTGAGAGAGGATCTCAGTAAGTTTCATAGGCTGCCTCTGGTCTCATACTCATGATCTTCTTATTTTCACCTCCCAAGTCTCTGGGATCACAAGTGTACACCACTACCCTTGACCATTTTATGGATTTTAAAGTAAGTTGTAGACATCGGCACATTTCACCAATAATTATTTCATTAATCTTATCATTAAATTCAAGACAATACTTATTTATGTAGTTTTGAGGTGGACTCTGCAGAGGGAAATATATACATCTCAAGTGTACACTTGCAAAGTTTTAGCAAATCCATGTATGTAGACTCCTAGTCAACTACTGTCAAGACAGCAAATATTGCCATTGCATCAGAGGATTCCCTTGTGCTCTTCACCAGCCAATATGTACTCCACCCCAACAAACAACACTACTATTCAGATATTTTCCAGTGTGGTTTTGTTTAGCAAGTTCTAGAACTTAATATAATCGTATTCACAAAGTCCATCCTTTGTGAAATCATATTCTTATGTGGTCTTTTGTATATGACTTGCTTTCATTGGATATAATATTTTTGTGGATCATCTATGTTGTAAGATGTATCAATTGTCCAGGGTTGTTGTTGTTGTTGTTGTTTATCTGTTTTGTTTTATTTTGTTTTGTTTTCACAGTACTGGACGTTTAACCCAGGGCCTCGAGCTTGCACGCTTTGCAAGTGCTGGGCCACTGAGCTGCACCCTCAGCCCATTTCTTTTTACTTTTGTGAGACAGGGCCTTGCTAAATTATACAGACTGCCTCTGGTCCAAAACTTGCCATCCTCCTGCTCCACCTCCCAAGCCTCTGGGATTACAGGTTTGTGCCACCATGCCTGGCAATTGTCCATTCTTTTTTATAGCAGAATAGTATCCCATTGTACAGTTACATCACATACGACTTATTCATTCCTCAGTTTATGGACATTTAGTTGTTTTTACTTTTAGACCATTGTTAATAATGTTGCTACAAATATGTACATATCCGTCTTTATGTGGAAACCTATTTCCATCCTTTGGATAGGTACCTAAATGTGGGATGGGCTAGGTTTTACATTAAAATTATTTTTAACATTTTCAAAAATTCCAAGCTATTTTTCTGGATTGGCTGTATCATTTTTCATTCCTGTCAGTATTGCATGAAAGTACCAGTTTCTACATACCCTTGTTAATACTTGTTATTGTTTGCCTGTTTTTATGGTTTGGTTTGGTTTGGTTTGTTGTTGTTGTTGTTGTTAGGTGCTGTCGAGTGGGTATCTGACTCATAGCGACCCTCAGTACAGCAGGGGAAACACTATTGTCAGTGCTTCTTTGCTGTTCACAGGGTTTTCAATGGCAGATTGATTTTTGGGAGGGGGTTGCCAGGTCCATCTCCCAAGCCTACAGCACCTGGTGTTCCCAGGCGGTCTCCCATCCAGGTACTAGCCAGGTCCAACCCTGCTTAACTTCCGAGACCTGACAGGATCGGATACCACAGGGCTACAGCTGCAGGCCACTTTGTGTTTGTTTGTTTGTTTGCTTGCAGTACTGGGAGGTTGAATACCTAGGGCCTCAGGATGCTAGGTAATCACTCTACCACTGAACTGCTCTCCCAAACTCTTTTTTATTTGTTAGTTTGAAACAGTGTCTCGCCAAGTTGTGCAAGCTGCCTCTGGCTTCAAACTTGTGATCCTTCAGCCTCAACCTCTCAAATAGCTGGGATTATAAACATACACCATGGTACCCAGATTATTGCTTGTCTTTTTAAAATTATATCAAATCTAATAACTGCATAGTTTTATCTCATTGAAGTTTTAATTTGCATTTTTCAAGTGACAAATTATGCAGATCATCTTTGCATGTTCTTATTGTTGTTGTTGTTAAGTGCTGTTGAGTCAAGTCTAACTCATAGCAACCCTATGTACAGCAGATCAAAACAAACCCAATTCTGTGCCAGGCAAATGATCTTATTTATGCTTAAGGCTATTGTTGCAGACACTGTGTCAATCCATCTGGTGGAGGGTTTTCCTCTTTTGCATTAACCTGCCACTCTCCTGAACATGATGTCTTTCCCTAGGGATTGATCTCTCCTGAGTACATGTCTGAAATATGTAAGACACAGTCTGACTATTCTTGCTTCCAAGGAGCACTCTGGTTGTACTTCTTCTAGGAAAGATTTGTTGGTTCTTTTGGCAGTCCGTGGTATATTCAATAGACGTCTCCAGCACCACGATGCAAAAGCATCAATTCTTCTCCTGTCTCCCTTGTTCTATGTCAAGCTTTCACAACCATATGATGCAAATGAAAATACCATGGCATGAGTCACATGCACCTTCCTCTTCAATGTGACATCTTTGCTTTTCAATACTCTAAAGAGATCTTTTGCCATAGCTTTTCCTAGAGCAATGTGTCTTTTGATTTCTTGACTACTGCTTCCATGAGTGTTGATTATAGAGCCAAGCAAAGCAAAATCTTGGACAACCTCAATCTTTTCTCCATTTATTGTGAAGTTGCATACTGACCAAGTCATAAGAATTTTTCTTTTGTTGATGTTTAGTCGTAACCCATATTGAAGGCTATGATCTTTGATGTTCCTCAGTAAATGTTTTAAATCCTCTTCACTTTCAGCAAGCAGAGTTGTGTCATCTACATAATGCAGGTTGTTAATGAGTCTTCCTCCAATCCTGATGCCGCATTCTTCCTCATAAAGTCCAGCTTCTTGGATTATTTGCTCAGCATATAAATTAAAGAGATAGGGTGAAAGGATACAGCCCTGACACACACCTTTCTCAACTTTAAACCAGGCAGTATTTCCTTGTTCTACTCAAACAATTGCCTCCTGGTTCATGTACAGATTTCTCATGAGTATAATTAGGTGCTCTAGTATTCCCATTTTTTGAAGTGTTATCCATAAATTATTATGATCCACACAGTCAAATGCCTTTGTGTAGTCAATAAAACATATATAGATATCTTTCTGATATCCTCTACTTTTGGCTAATATCCACCTGACATCAGCAATGATGTCCCTCGTTCCCTGTCCTCTTCTGAATCCCGCTTGATTTTCCAATAATTCCCTGTCTATATACTGCTGCAGTCGCTTCTGAATGATCTTTAGTAGAATTTTGCTTGTGTGTGATATTAATGATATTGTCTGATAGTTTGCACATTCAGTTGGATCCCCTTTTTTGGGAATAGGCACAAATATGAATCTCTTCCAGTCAGTTGGCAAAGTAGCTCTTTTCAAAATCTGTTGACATAAACGTGTTAACACCTCCAGTGCTGCATCTGTTTGTTGAAACATCTCTATTGGTATCCCATCAATTCCTGGAGCCTTGTGTTTCACCAGTTCTTTCAAGGCAGTTTCCACTTGGTACTTCAATACCATTGGTTCCTCTTCCTATGCAACCTCATGGAATTGTTGTCATCTACCAATTCTTTCTTGTATAATGACTCTGTGTATTCCTTCCATCTTCTTTTGATGTTTACTGCATCATTTAATATTTTCCCTGTAGAATCTTTCACTAATGCCACTCAAGGCTTGAATTTTTTCTTCACTTCCTTAAGCTTGAGAAACACAGAGCGTGTTCTTCCCTTTTGGTTTTCTGCCTCCAGCTCTTTGCACATGTCATTATAATATTTGTTTTTGTCTTCTCGAGCTTCCTTCTTAAATCTTCTGTTTAGTTCCTGACCTTCATCATGTCTTCCTTTTGCTTTAGCTGCTCGACGTTCGAGGGCAAGTTCCAGCATCTCTTTTGACATGTAATTTGGTCTTTTCTTTTTTTCTTGTCTTTTTAAGAACTTTTTGCTTCCTTCTTGAATGATATCTTTTCTGTCATACCACAACTCCTCTGGTCTCCTATCATTTTTGTGTAATGAATAAAACCTGTTCTTGAGGTGGTCTCTGAACTCAGGTGGGATATTCCCAAGGTCATACCATGGCTCTTGTATACTTGTTCTAGTTTTCTTCAGGTTCAGTTTGAACTTGC
>VMDO01041808.1:0-10949 GCA_007922755.1 Pedetes capensis
AGAATACAGCAGAATTCAGATAATGAAAGTTCTCTAATTTTCAGTTGGGAAGGAAAACATAGCAGAAAAAACTGATGAAATTGTCATGAAAAGTATAGATTAGTTAGATTTTATTTCAATTTTACCTTATAAATGAGATAATTTAAGCATAATTTTATTGGCAGAGTACAATTCCAAAATATTAGAGTCAAAAAATCTTGTTATATTTCAGATTCTTTCATTTGAATTGTGGAACAACACTTTTGTTGTTTTTATTATAGTAGATATGCATTTTCTATCATATATAAATAAAAAGTAATGGAAATTATTATATGTTAAGTTTTAAATCCTTTTGCTATTTTCCCCTATTAAGCCACATATTTAAATGAAAACTAGAGGAACCCTAAAAATTATCCTCTATTACAAAATATACAAAATTACAATTTTAAATGAAGGACAGTTTGTTAAATGTTTATCTGGAAAGTATCCCAGAGAAGAACCCTACATGAAAATCAAATGTAAAGAGACAGTTCTTACTTTCCAATGTAGGTAATTGTCAAAATACACAAACAAAAGAAGGTTGCCTAATGTTAGAAGGCATCTATCTATAAAGCATTTTCTCTATAAAATCTGGAGTCATTCCCCATAATGGACCATAATGGAGAA
Source organism: Pedetes capensis (assembly GCA_007922755.1). Classification (NCBI taxonomy): domain Eukaryota; kingdom Metazoa; phylum Chordata; class Mammalia; order Rodentia; family Pedetidae; genus Pedetes; species Pedetes capensis. Next base: position 646 of record VMDO01041808.1, read on the forward strand.
ACCCTTGTTTGTGTAAACCCAGGATTTCCATGGTGTCAAATTATAATGTAAAAATTACTACTTAATACTGTTCTTCTCCCTGTCAGGCAATATCTACTGAGTGCCCAATACCCCAAACACACTGATCTAACAGTCTGGTAAGGATGGAGGCAACCATTTCAAACTATTCTTTGAGTGGAAGGGATTGGTGGCCTTGCTTAACTAGAAGAATAATTTATAATCCATTATAGAATTATTTTCATTCATTGTTGTTGTTTTTGTTGTTAGGTGCTGTTGAATCGGTATCCGACTCATAGTGACCCTCATAGGGTTTTCAATGGCTGACTGTTTCGGGATTGTCTTGGGAGTGAATTGCCAGGCCCTTCTCCCAATTTTCATTCATTATTGCCCCTGAAATCTCTACAGAGTCCAGAGAAGAGTTGATTTTGAGTCTTATTGCAATAATACTTCTGACTCACTTAAATGGATGTCTTCTCCCAAATACCATAATAAATAGAAGGGGTTTTATTACATATTAAGTTGTAAGAAAATTGCAGGTTTAGGGACACTCTCTGAGAACTTGTATTCCCATATGATGGAACCTTGGAAACAGTGTCTGGCTACAGCAGACTGGGTAGTATCTTTCCAGAGAGGAAAGAATCAATAAAGACCAGAGAAAAAGAAAAACACAAAGTATTGTAGATTCTTAAATGACAATTGATTTCTACCATGAAACAAGCTCATTAGTAACATTGCATTTAAAGAGTAACATTGCATTTAAATTGTTTCTTCTTAAGGTAGGGATTGAATTTGGGAGGGAAGTATAAGAGAGAAATCAATCCTCTGTTATCACAAGTACCACAGTGACAACATACTGATTGGGGAAAGTGCAATTCTTTAAGAGCCCATTATACCTGCTCAGTGGCTGGCTTCAGAAAGTCAGTATAATTCTCAGAAACCTGTGGGTTCAAATGTTAATTCTTTCTTCTTTTCATTTTCAGTACTAAGGTGTTATGACTTGAATCTAAAATGCCCCCGAAAGGTCATGTGTTTGATCTCCCAAAAGTGGTGATGTCTGTGGAGCCTGTGGAAATTTGGGAAGTGGGATCTAGCTTGTGGAAGTAGATCACCGGGATGGGCCTTTGGACATTTTATGCAGTCCCCTAACTCCAGTTGTTCTCTCTGTTCCTGTCTGCCATGATGTGAAGTCCTCTGCAACACACCCTGCCAGATCTGCTCCCCACTGCTATAAACTGAAATCCTCTGTGTTATGAGTCAAATAATCTTATCCTTCTTCCTTATCTTGGTGTGTCAGGTTTGTTGCCACAGTAATGAATGAACTAACATGTGTGAAACTGAATCCAGAGCCTCACAAATGCTAGCCAACTGCTCCACCACTGAGATACACCACCAACCCCTTTGAAAAAAATTTTTTTTTTTTTTAAGACAGGGTCTCACTATATTGTACAGGCTGCCTCTGGTCTTGAACTTGTAATCTTCTTGTGTCAGTGTCCCAAATTGCTGGGATTACAAGTGTGTGCCCAGGCACTGAACTTTAATCACTTTCAGTTACATAGCAAGTGATGCACAAAAGAAAATATACTATTGCAAATTCACAAGTAAATTAGGGAGATTATCCAAATTTCAGAGCATGCTGATGATCGAACTGCATATAAATGACAGCATTTTGTGTATTCACTTATGCTTAAAACTAATAAAATTATAGAATAGCCTATGAAAAATCATTCATCCAATGAAGAGTCTATTCTATTGTATATATTAGTGAAGAGGGTGTAGATAATTAGAGAAGTTAAAAATTGATGAAGAAATTAATTTCCAATAGAGGCAAATGATGATTCCTAATCTTAAAGCAGAGAATCCCAGGGAAAGGGCACAAGTAGAGGTAAGTTATGCATGGTCCGTGGCCATGCACCACAGAGACCAGTGTGGATTGTATCTTAATAAGTTTAGAGTGGTGTTAGAAAATGATGTAGGATGCATGTGCAGGAGGAAAATCATAGGTAGCCTTGGAAGCCATAGTTAGCCTCTTAGGTCTCATTGAAAATATGATTAGAAGGGATTGATTTATGCAGTATGAAAACTTGTGCTAAATCAATCTATGGGGGATTAATAAGAAGCATCAGTAATTTGGTCTTTATACTAGTTGAGGAGAAAGGTGTTTTATGGCTTTGCTATCAAATACACAAAACCAATCAATCCTCCCAGAAAAATCTTGTAATAATCTCAATTACTTTGAATATTGCATTACCACGGATTTAAGTACATTAATTATAAGTCTACCTTATAATTTCTCCCTTCATTTTAACTTTCTTTCATGAACAGTTCATTTATATTTCAACCTTAGTATTATTAATGTAGCAATTTATCATTTTATAGTCACTATATATACATATATACATATATATATATACATATACATACATACATATATATATATATATCTTGAGTTTAGCTCAGTTTTAAGAGGGCTGCTTTCTACTTGCTGAGACCATTAGTTCAAACCCAACACCACAAAAATGGAAGAAGGACATAGCAATCCACTCCTAAAGCAGTCCCAAAACAATCAGTCACAGAAACCCCTGTAAATAGAAGAAAAGCACTGACATAGTGGCAGGCATGGCACAGTGTGGGACAGTGTCTCATCTATTGTGCAATGGGTTGCTATGAGTTGGACCTGACTCATGGCACCTAACAATAACACCAAGAGATTGAAATCAGGGCCTTAGAGCTTTACTAGTGAGCTATATACCACAGCCTATTTTAATTTTTTTATTTTGAGTGAAGGTCTCACTAAGTTACACAGACTATCTCTGCCCTTGAACTCAATATCCACCTGATTCCACCTCCTGAGTCACTGGGATTACAGGCATGTGCCACCATGTCTGGCCATAGTCTTATTTTAGCACAGTGGAAATAGCATTGATTAAAAGCTTATGGATATCATTCCTTGTCAATATTACTAACTGCAATGATTTTAAGGAGTTCTTAACCTTTCTAGCTCTTAGTTTCCTAATCTGTAAAATTAAGGAAATAAACCTATTTCATGTTGTTACTAATGCCTTATATACCTAGCTACTCAGGAGACTGAGGCAGGAAGATCTTGAATTTGAGGCAAGAAGTCAGTCGCTGTTGCAACTTAGCAAGATCTTGTCTCAAAACACAAAGTAAAAGAGGTGTTAGGGATACAGCTCAGTGGTGGAGTAGTTGCCTTGTATGTGGCAGGCTCTATATTCAAATTCCTGGTACTGAAAAAACAGAGCCTTATATATCTAAATATTTAATTCATAGAAAAATTTCATGTGTTAGAAATTATTATCTCCATATAATGGATAAGAAAACTAAAGTCTACAGATATGATGTACAATTCAGTCAAACTCACTAGCTAGTACGTAGAAGAGCTTGGATTTGAATGCATTCTGCCTCGTGACTAAATTCACATTCTAAATACAATCTTATATCTTTAATGGGCTAAACTATCATAGATGCTTAATAAAGAATAGTTAACCACTTTCATTTGTTCTGCATCTTTCACCCACATCAGATTGTGGAACAGTATAATTATTTAAGTAATAATTGTATATATCAGAATTGCACAATCTTTCAATACCTTGGCCTAAATTGGTATCTCTCCTTCCCAGTTTGTCTTTTCTCTAAAAAAAATCTGAATTGTCTTCCACCCATTAAAAGAAATAAACCTTTCCATTTTACTTTTTTCTTTACTACTTTCAGAGTCATATACCCCAAATTGATAGTACTAATGAAATTCTAAATCTCTTGGATGATACTTCCAAAAGGAAATAATACTTCTCATGTTGCAAGTGTCAGAGAAAATGCTGAAATTTTCTGCATTTGAAAGAGGAACTGACGTATGATTATGGTTTTCTGCATACTCACTTTCAAGTTAAAATAAACATCATCTTTTATTGTTGTTGTTATTATTATTATTTTATTATTTTGGTTTTTCTTTACAAAGGGTCTAACTATGTTTCCCAGGCTGATCTTCAACTCACTAGATAGCCAAGCCTGGATCTGAAACTGCAATCCTCCTGTCTCGGCCTCCTAAATGCTGGGATTAGAGGCATGCACCATCATGACTAGTTTGTAACAAGTAATTTTTGATGAAAAAAAGAAAACAAGAGAAACTATCACAAAATTCAAAATAATCTGAGTAACCACACACCTAGAAAACATTCTGGTAGTTACTTTGTCTTTAGTTTCTGCTATTTTCCTGTTTATAACCACTAAAACATAGAATTGGACTTCAAAAACAAATAGGTAGTCACGTGTTGTTGCTAAAAAGTATTGGTGTTCACAAAGATTTATATCCAGTTTCAGAAGTAGTAATGTTCATCTTTATACAGACTTTGTTATGTTTTCAAATATGTACCATACAATTATGTAAACAAATATTCTTTGTGTGTCTCCTGGGTTTAGGGAAAGTGCCATGATTTAGATAAATTCTTTCTATATTTATTTTTAAATTTATTTTGTTTTACAGTAGCCTTCAAAAGTAAGTAGTACTAGCTGTAGTGGAGAAAATACCACATTAGAATGATAGTACTAACAATGAGACTTCTTCATGGAAAACAGAATTGAGAACCATAAGTAAATAACTTCATTACATAGCAAGTAAAAGATACATCTGTATCATAAACTCACTTCTTTTCAATTCCATATCCCTGGATTTGAACAACATTTGATATATTCAATTTTCACTAGAGTGCATAAAGATTTCAGAGTTACATTTATATCTCTGAAAATATATTTAAAATTTGGGCTATAAATAGTATTTACATTCTATTTTATGTATGGAAATGTTTTAAATAGAGTGTTATTCCTTCTGTACCCAGGTGGGATAAAGGTTATTAAGAAGAATAAATTTAAAGGGGAAGCACACCTGTATAGAATCCCTTTAATATGTCTAATCCCCACTTATCTATAATTAATTTTTATCCATTAAAAACTATTTATATTTTTTGAGAAAAGAAACTGTGAGTTCTATTAAGTCAGTGGAAGAACTGTCAACAAATTAGTAAAGTTGTGGCAGTCACTCTTCTTTCACCTCATCTGTTGTTAACAAACACAGCTATAAAATTCAAATTTGGTTTATTATCTCCATATATAGGAATGTATACACATGTATTTTTTGCATAAACTTAGTTTTACTAAAAAGTGTCACAGGTGGGTGAGGTGGTGTACACCTGTAATCCCAGCAGCTGGGGAGGCGGAGGCAGGAGGATCGCAAGTTCGAGACCAGAGACGGTCTGTGTAATTTAGTGAGAACCTGTCTCAAAAAGAAAAAAAAAAATCAGCTAGAGGCAGTAGGTCAGTGGTCCAGCACTTGCAGAGTATGCAAGCATGAGGCCCTGGGTTCAACCCCCAGTACAGAAAAAAAAAAAAAAAAAAGAAAGAAAGAAAGAAAAAAAAATGTCACACAAACACAAAAAATTAGAATAGCAACAAGCATGAAACTCAGAATATTTGTTGAATAATCATAATATCAAATTATGTGCTTGTTGTCTTCCTCTGTATTATCTCATATAATTTAACAAATCCTCTTCAATGTATCATTGAAACTACTTACCAGAAGAGTAACCTGAGAATGAGGAAAATTAAATGACTTGTCTCAAGTAATACAACAAGTCCTTTTGAGAGTTTCTATTTTGCCATAATTTTTACCACTATTACTTACTGCATAGAAGAACTAGAGAAGAGGAAGAAGAGCAGGAGAATGAAGCAATTCATTAGTAGTCACCATTAGAGAAATATTACAGCACTGCTATCACAGAATCACGTATATTAATTATCAAATGGTGACAGCAAAGTAATGACTTCTGGGCTCAACAAGCCTAATCTTAGTAATCTTCTAGCACACTGAAGAAGCATAAGATCCATATCCTATTACTGTGTCACCCTGATCCATTTAGCATTCTTGTGATATTAATGACACTATTTCTTCATCTTTATTGAACTGTGGTAGTACATGTTACAAGCTCTTTCTACTTTCCCATTGTGAGTACTAAACAACTTCTCAAGATAAATTCTTGAATATCACAGTAAGAATTAAAAATTGCCTGACAACCTGATCCAGGAATATTTTTAATTAATATTATAAATCTGATATTCAGTGTTTCTGAAATCCATCATAGTAGAACTCAGTCTAAGAGAAACAATAAGAGATAATTTTACCATTGATAACAATATAAATCCTCGTAAAATTAATTGTAGGCCCACATTCACTCCAAGTAGCAGAGCTAGGTATGCAAAATAAACTTTTTTTTTTTATTGTAGAACCTGGGGTTTGAACGCAAGGTCTCACACATGCTAGGAAAAGTACTCTTCTACTAAACCACATCATTTTTAATATTTTTTTCTGAGACAAGGACTCCCTAAATTGCTTAGGCTGCCACTGGTTGAACTCAGAGATCTTCCTATCTCAGCCTCTCAAGTTGCTAAAAATACAAGAGTAAGCTATGGCTTTTTAAAGTTTTAGAAATTTCTTTGCAACTATACAGGTGTTTGCTTTTTTTTTTCTTTTTTTATTGGAAATTTTTAATGTACACCTTAATGTGATTCATTCTGACATGCTTTTCATTGTGACACTTCCATATATGCATTTTGATGTACATTATTCATATAGGTTCCCCCTTACCCTCTTGTATGCTTCCCCCCATCCCACCCTCCCCATCTAAGTCTTCTCTACCATTTACTTGGTAATATTTTTCTATATGTCCTTGGATTCCAGTTCTGTTTAAGATAGAAACTTTTCCTGTAGTGAACTTTGTTTTTATCTTGTCAGAAAAATTGCATGTATTTTCTAACAAAGAGATTCATCTAGATTTGTGTTCAATCATTATTCAGTAATATATTAAATCACAGTACATGGCCCAAATTGAAAGTCTGAAATGATAGTTACTAGAGTGCTGTTCTGTACTGGGTTCAATCCCCAGCACTGCAAAAATGAGAGAAGTACTTGGAAGCCCACTCTAAAAAACAACCAACCATTGAAAACCATGAGAATACCAGAGAAGCACTGGTATAGTTTTGGGCATGGCACAGTGTCAGGGAGTGTTTCATTCTGTTGAACATAGGGTCCCTATGAGTTGGACCACCTTGAGGGCATCTAACAACAAAAATATAATACTAAACTGGAAGTAAACAAGAAGAAATTCTATGTATAGTTTTGATATTTTAATCTAAAGCATCTTATACAATTTAATAATATATTCTAAATAATAAAACTATTATTAGATTTAGCCTTTAGACACCATGATACATATTATATAATAAAGTGCCAATAAAATTGATAGTAATACAAAATTTTAAGCCATTTTTGTAATTTACTTTCAAATGGATTTGACTTTTATATTATAAATATTTTGGCAATTCAGAACCTTAATAAATAATGTCTTATTACATCATGAGCATTTTACAATCAGTCCATTTAAGCATCATAGAAATAAAACCAAGATCTTGAGTCACCCATCATCTTAGAAGCATTTCTTTCTGATTCTAAGGATGCCAAATACAATAGAATAAGGAATAGATTTATATTAGGCAATCTGTCATCAAAATGCAAAGAACAATTTCACCTCATTTCTGGATTTTAGAATCACAAGTTCTAAACCCCAAATCAGACTAACAATGTCCTTGGACTCTGGAATCTAAATGGCACATAAGTTGAAAAAGGAAGCAATGTGAAAATATGACATGTCAAGACTATTAAATCAGCAGGAAAAAAATCAGAACTCCCAAGGATTTATAGTAAATGAAAATTTGGCATGAAACCCTAGTATCTATAATGTCTCTATGATGTCTGATATGGGAAATACAATGTTGAAGGGGGCATTTCTGATTGTACAGCTATCAGTATATGTTCTAACATAATTTTAAAGTGATCCTTCTATGATATAATAGCACTCCAGTTGGAGTTAGAAATGTAAAATTTTACCTTTGAGGAGAAGTGACTCAGTGGAGTCCAAGCAGGAGCAACACTAACAATTATTCATGATTAAAGATAGAAATCTAATATCTGACAATCCCTCCATCAGTATCCCCAAGAGAGAATAGGGAGTCCAGCCAAATCCACACTCTGCATTCTTAGCCCAAATTCCACACTTTATCTCTTTCACTGGTTATAAGAGCCAAGCAGATGTGAGCCACATGGTTTTACATTGGCCCATCTTGATTTTCATGTGATGTATCTATATCTGTAAACATTAAAAAAAAATAAATTCAAGAGAATTTCCCTACCTGTGATGTTGGGCCATTTATAGGACCCCAACCCTAATGAGATTGTTTATTTTGTCTGCTTGACTACTTTATTTTGCCTTTTACTTGGAGTAAATTTTTTCTCTTTAGGAGTACCTTGAGGGGTTCTTGTGGAAGAGGGAGACATCTTATTAATTCTTCCCAAAACAAAGTTTCTTAATCTGAAGGTTAACTTTAGCTAGACCACCTAACACTTACATCATATGCAAAATGTCATAGTTTTAAAAACATGTGTTTTTGCCAAGTGCAGGGCATATACCTGTAATACCAGTGACTTGAGAGGCTGAGGCAAGAGTATTGCAAATTCAAAGTCAGAGGCAACCACACAACTTTAAGAAACGCTGTCACATAATAAAAAAAAATAAAAAGAGGGTGCTAGGGGTATAAATCAGTGGTAAAGCATGTGTCTAGCATGTGTGAGGCACTGGGTTCTATCCCCAGCACCACAAAAGCATACAAATAAATGAATAAAAAGTGCCTTTACTTCTAAGGAAAAAGCTAGAATCAAATTTAAGGAGATGAAAAGATGAAAAACTTGGCTTAGAGACCAGCTCCTATAAATGATAAGAGAAATTTCTGAATGGAGTATATAGTGGAGCAATATTTGAAATACATATCCTTTTTGCTTCACTTATTTCCATTAAAATATTATATATCATATAATATTTTGAGGAAAAGTGATGTGCACATCACAAAATTGTGTGAACCCCTGTTGATAAATTTTTGGCACAAAATTGTGGAAATGTTACTTTTACATACACAAACACAGAAGCATGCACTCTTCCCTTTCACTTACTTATTTTGTTGTCTAATTCTGTTGTTATTCCAAGTAAGACCTGAGTCAACTAATCAGCACAGTAACTGAGTGACCCCGTGACCATTAAACAGGGGTGGAAAGTCATAGTGTTATTTAGTTCAAGTCGAAGTAGGACCCAGGGCTCAGATAACAACCCACTAAGTTGCTGAATCTTACGTAAATTTTCCAGGGAGAAATTCCCAGCAGCATGTGATAAAAACTTCTATCTCAATTTTTTTTTCTGGAAAGATAAAGAATGAAAACCCCTAGTCATTCTGAATACTTTATTCCAGGGCTCCATAATGTTTTATATCTGAATTTTAAAAATATCTTCAGATATTGAACAATGTTACATATAACTCCTCCAATGGAAAGAAACATGATATAGATAGTGACCCAGTGACTGGTTCAAGAACCACTATATATAAAATCATGTGTGTTCATATATATATATATACGTATGTATGTATGTATGTGTGTGTATATATGTTGTTGTTGTTAGGTGCCATAGAGTTGGTGTTCAACTCACAGTGACCCTATGTACCATAGATAAAACACTATTGTCATGCTTCTCTACTATTCATAGGGTTTTCAATGATTGATTGATTTTGGGGAGTGGGTTGCCAGGTCTTTCTCCCAAGCTTACAGCACCTGGTACTCCCAGACATCTCCCATCCAAGTACTAACCAGGTCTGACCCTGCTTAGCTTCTGAGATCTGATGGGATTGGATCCACAGTGGTGCAGCTACAGACATATATATAATTTAGGTAATGCAAATTTTGATTTAGTACACTGATGATGATACAACAAGAATGAAATGCCTTCGAGATTTCTCCTTGTCCTTCAAGAAAATCAATGGCATCTAAAGGATTTTAAAGATCATAGCCTATTGTGAAAAGCGCTGCATTGAACATGGAGATGCAGGTGTCTCTATGGTATGATGACTCATCTCCCTTTGGGTAAATTCCCAATAGTGTTATAGCTGGGTCATATGGTAGCAAAGATATGGAATCAACCAAAGTGCCCTTCAACAGAAAAGTGGATAAAAAAACTATGGTATATATACACAATGGAATACTATTCAGCAATCAAGAAAAATGAAATAGGGTCATTCGCAGCAAAATGGATGGAATTAGAGAAAATTATTTTAAGTGAACGAACACAAGCTCAGAAAGAGAAACAACACATGTTCTCACTCATATGAGAGAGCTGACTCAAAATTACAAGAAGGAAAAA
>VMDO01041809.1:0-10942 GCA_007922755.1 Pedetes capensis
ACTTCCTTAAGCTTGAGAAACACAGAGCGTGTTCTTCCCTTTTGGTTTTCTGCCTCCAGCTCCTTGCACATGTCATTATAATATTTGTTTTTGTCTTCTCGAGCTGCCTTCTGAAATCTTCTGTTTAGTTCCTTAACTTCATCATGTCTTCCTTTTGCTTTAGCTGCTCGACGTTTAAGGGCAAGGTCCAGTGTCTCTTTGGACATGTAATTTGGTCTTTTCAAGAACTTTTTACTTCCTTCTTGAATGATATCTTTTATGTCGTGCCACAACTCTTCTGGTCTCCTGTCATTTGTGTCTAATGCATTAAACCTATTTTTGAGGTGGTCTCTGAACTCAGGTGCGATATACTCAAGGTCATACCGTGGCTCTCGTATATTTGTTCTAATTCTCTTCAGCTTCAGTTTGAACTTGCCTATGAGAAGTTGATGGTCTGATCCACAGTCAGCACCTGGTCTTGTTTTGACATTTTGTACAGAGCTTTTCCATCGTCTCTTTCCACATATGTAGTCAATTTGATTTCTGTATGTTCCATCTGGTGAAGTCCCTGTGTATAGTCTCCGTTTATGATGTTGAAAAAATGTATTTGCAATGAAAAGGTCACTGGTCTGACAAAATTCTATCATGCCATCTCCAGCTTCGTTTCTGTCCCCAAACCATATTTTCCAACTACTGAGCCTTCTTCTTTGTTTACAACCTTTGCATTCCAGTCACCAGTGATTATCAGTGTGTCTTGATTGCATGTTTGATCTATTTCAGATTGCAGAAGCTGATAGAAGTCTTCCCTTTCTTCATTTGTGGCCTTGGTGGTGGGTAGCATACATGAAATATTTCATATGGGCAAGACTCTATTCTATGCTTGTACTTTACAATATATCAAAGAGTATAAATTACATCCTACTTGCTTGTTCAGAGAACCTCAGTCATCCATAATCCCTCTATTCATCCATCAATCTGTAGCTGTAGATTCCAACTTCAAAATCCATCTCAAATCCATCTACTCCTTTTCATCTACATTCTGGCCACAGTAACAAGCAATCATCTCCACCAAACATGCCTCTTTATTCATGTTTCTACACTTCTTACTCCCCGCAATACTACCAACAATTAAATTTGCACTCAGCATACAAAATATAGTTCAAAAATAAAATCAGATCATGTCAATAACCTGATGGAAAACTTCCCAGGCTTCTGCTTTCTTTTCTGATAAAATCCAAATGTCTTAAAGCAGCAAAGACATGCACTCTTCCTTCGCTGTGCTGTACCACTTTCTTCCTCCACCTCCTTCTTCTCCTTTTCATTTGCTGGTCCAGCTCCCTGGTAAAATCTTCCCACATATGTCTTTTTAAAAGTTATCTTTAATTGATTTTGAAGTTTATATAAGTAAACTCCTATACACATTTTCCACAGATTAGGACATTTGAACTCATAACCACAGTAAAAGCATCACAATCTGGAGATTAATACTGATCAAATATTGATTAAAAACCATACCATTGAATCCACAAACCCTATTCAAATATCACTGATTGTCCCAATATCATGCTTTAAAGGGCTAGAATCCTATGCAGGATTCCATGATACATTTCGCTGTCACATTATTTAGCTCTTGGCTAAATTTTCACAATGGCAACTTGTCATATTACTTGTGATGTTAAGTTTTATCATTTGGCTAAGATTGTACTGGGTTCCTCCACTGTAGTATTAAGCTAATAAGTAATTTTAAATATTTTGCAGAAATATATTTGAGACTCTGTAAATATCCTGTTCCTCATTAATATTTCACCACCTATGTTCATACCTGCAGCTGTAGCCCTGTGGCAACCAATCCCCTCAGATCTCAGAAGCTAAGCAGGGTTGGGCCTGGTTAGTACTTGGATGGGAGACCGCAGAGAAAACCAGGTGCTGTAGGCTTGGGAGACAGACCTGGCAACCCACTCCCAAAAATCAATCCGCAATTGAAAACCCTATGAACAGCAGAGAAGTACTGACAGTAATGTTTCGCCTGTTGTACGCGGGGTCACTATGAGTCGGATACCAACTTGATGGCACCTAACAACCCCACCACCAATGTTCATATACGTTTTTGATTCATGCATATTGTTACTATGATGTTTGCCAAATGCCAATTTTCCAATTCCAGCATTTCTTCTACACTTGTTAGCATTCAAATTAAAGTAGACTTGTCCTTCTTCCATTTAATATCTGTATCTATATATCTACATATGTACATTATATATTTCTGTTTTACTCAAAGTTTTATAGACGTTACTATCATTATTTGATATTCAAATTCTACCATATTTGACCAGTAGAATCCCCTTCAAAATTGTTTCTGTATCCTTTTCATACATTTCATCATTCTTTGAACACTTTCTTACTCTCAGCCCAATAAGCTGTCCTGGGACTCTGGCTGAGTCCTAGAGTTGGCCACTTGCTCCAACAGCCATAGTAGGAAATGGGAGCTATAAAGCAAAATTTATGGGCTAGTTGTGCTCATTTCAAAAGGAACATCATTTATTGGCTGGTCTGTGGAGAAAAAAAGCTGTGGGAAAATACACGTAGGTACATGTATACACGCAAACATCTATACCAACTTCTGTATCTATTTTTCAACAGTTTATTTTTTAAAATCATGATTTCACACTACTACTTCCAATTCTAGTCTCTTCCTTCCATGTCTGTAAATCTGTTTTTTTAATAGTAAGAGATTTGGCTCATTTTATCCTTGATTTATTTTCTTATTTTCTCCATGACCCTGTATCTTATATATGAATTTTCCAGCAGTCTTAGCAAACAGTCAATACCTGTGGAGATGTTAAAGAAGGTAAAGAGAAAGGAAAGAAGAAAGAAATCAGAAACCTTACCATGTTTGTTAACTAATCCACATAATCAACACTTAAAATGGACCTTTCTAGAATTCTAGAATACTGTTAAGATATCAGGTTTTAGGAGACCTGCGTCTACTATTTACTAGCATTATGAATTTGGGTGAAAGATTTCAAGTAGAAAATGGAGTTCATAATATTGAATGACTTATTTGTACCTATGTTGTGAACAAATGAGAACAATGTGAACAAAAAGAACAAATGAGATTGCAACTGCAAAGTTATTACCATGAGCTTTATCTGGCATGTAGTTAGCACTTAGTCAAAAATACTAGTTGCTGCTGAAATATATTTGAGTAACATTATTACTATTGCTTGGGAGAAGGGCCTGGCAATCCACTCCCAAGGCAATCCTGAAGCACTCAGCCATTGAAAACCCTATGAGGGTCGCTATGAGTTGGATACCGACTCGATGGCACCTAACAACAACAACAACATTACTATTGCTATCAAGTTCTGTTCATTTAAATATTAGCATTAGCATTCTCCAGATTTATTTTCTGCAAAAAAATATATAGTCACAAAATCAAAATCAGGTATTATACAGTTATCATTATATTAGCTAAAAATATTTCCCTAAGGAACACATTTATAGTAATGAATATTACTGTACCCATTTGAGTATATTCTTCAAAATGATATGAATAAATTAATTTTGCTAGCTTATCTATTATATCCCTCACATGTCTGTCAGCTTGTCATGCTGTGCTGGCTTGCATGTGGCTGTGATTCTGAAAGCTATGCAATGGTATTTGAGATACCAACAGGGCCAACAATTATACCAATAAAAGTGTATGGTTTTGTGCTCCCTGAGGCTCTGGGTTCCATCCCTAGCACTGCAAAAAAATTGGACATGGACTTGGCAGCCCACTGGGGTTGGTCTAGAGTTGGTCTAGAGTTGGTTAGAGTGTTTTATTCTGTTGTACATAGGGTCGCTATGAGTTGGGTCAATGGCACCTAACAATTAAAACATTTTCAAAATACTTTACTAATATACAGAATTCTTACCTGTAGTATTAATACATTGCATAAATTTTCTTGCTGCTTTCTTTCATTCAGGAAAGCAATATTTTAATAGTTATCTGTATTTTCCTTTTCAGAATCAATAATTTTCCTTTCACATTTTCCATAAGTTTTATTTCTACATAAAAATAAAAATGCATTTTCTTTTTAAATTACATTGTAGTAAAGGTTTATAAAATAAACCTTTAAGCCAAAAAAAAAAAAAAACCCCAGAATTTAATGCAAGCATACACCTTCCAAAACCTCAATTATTACTATCAATTTACTTGAATATAAATAAAAATGGTTTGGAAATCTATCAATAAAGAAATGTGCTACTGCCCTCTTATGGAAGATTCTTGAATGACAATTTAACACAATTATTTTCAAGTGGAGAGAAATAATATTCCAAAAGTATGATTGAATTCATTGTTGTTTTTCTTTATTATTTTTTCCTTTGTTAGTTAACATAATGCCTATGAAATATTTTTATTTGTTGTTTTCTTCTTCCCTTTAAGGTAATCAGTATAAAATTTCTGCACATTTCCTTCTCATAGTCTTTTTTTAACACCATAACTGGTATCATGGGGTCAAAATAGACCCCTGGGCAGGTATCGGACATGGGGCACTGTAGCACTTACCTAAGAACAAGTATGGGTATTATGGGGTCCTATGTGACCCCAGAAACACAATACTAGTTAGGGGTTAAACTTGCATCAGAATTATAGTAGCATATTTAATAAAAAATAAAATTAAATAGTTGAGCATTTAAATTTGAGGGTGGGTAAAAATAGTAATGTTAATGTTTAATGCAGGGATGCTTAACACAGATGGGAAATTTGGATAAAATGGAAAATAAAATGTGGAACATCGTAATTAAGTAAAACATACTATTTGTCATACTATTGTTCCATATTCAAAGCATTCTGCATTATTATCTCAGTGTATTCTTGCATCAATCTTATGAGTTAAATACTATTATCATCCCTGATTTCAGACGAGGAGACAGAGGCATGGAGAAGTTGTGGGAATTACTCAAAGTCACTTAGATACTAAGTAGCAGAGATAGTATTATATGAGCCCAGGCAACTTAGATTCGAACTCTACTAGTTTTCCATTACCAAGATAATTTATATAAAGACCTTATATGTTTATTCATGATCCCTGATGGGAGCCTAGAAAATGTCAGCTCAAATCAGTTTGGATAATTTTAATGAGTTTTAACAAATTGAAGAGGCAGACTAATTTTATCCTATGATGGGGAAGATTTGTCAGATTTTCCTTTCTAGGACAAAATATCTAAGAGTGGGTGTTTTATAAAGAAAAGAATTTTAATTTGGCTCCAGGTTTTAGAGTATGAAAGGGCAAGCTCAGCCAGCCTCAACAATTCAGCCTCTGGTGAGGATCCTTGTGGCTTTAACATCATGGGTGATGGCTTCATGGTGGGAGCTGGTGTGACAAGAAGAACTCAGGCAACCAAAGAGTGCAGAGGGCCATGGAAACTCACTTGAAGGCCACAAGAACTACGTGGATCTCTTCTGAGGACAGTACTACCAATGACCTTCTACTAGGTGCCACTTCCCTGAACTTCCACCGTCTCTCATAGCACCACACTGGGAATCAAGCTTCCAAAATTACGCCTGTGAGTGACCAATCACATCCAAATTGTCACAAACAGTGTGAACATTCAGATATGACCTCTTTGTTGTTGTGTGCCCTCTTTCTCTGTCTCTCTCTCCTTCAATACCTCATTCTCTTCTACTGTTCCTTCTTTTAACAATGCATGTCTGTTCCATGCCAAGTCCTATGTATGTTCTGGAGGTTCACTTCTGAGTGAAACAAAATATCTGACCTTTGGGAATTTATAGGCTAATGTAGGAAAGAGAGAATTGGAACACAGTGTTATAAATTCTGTTCCAAATGGAAGCAAAGAATGGAAGCAGAGTAAACAGTATCCCCAAAGAAAATACCATTTAAACTGAGAACTAAATGATAGGTTGATTTTAGCCAAAGATCAAGGAGAATTATGAAGCATGTGTATACAAGCAAAAGCATGTGCAAAGAAATGGATTAAAAGGGATTGAGGATATTCAAAGGACTGTAAATATAACAAGTGCCATAGAATGTGTTAGGGGAGAGATGTGCTCAGGAGATAATGCAAGAATTTATGAAGAACCAAGATACCATCTTAAGTAGCTTGAACTGAAGGAGATTCAGAGTCTTGGAAATACTTTGATGCTTTGGAAGGTGTATATTTAAGTAAAATTTTGTGGGATTTTTTTCTTTATTTCTAGCAAATTTATTCATAACATTTTGAACAGTATACTCAAAAGTTTATAAAATATAGATCTGATATGGATTTCCTTTTACATTTCTAGTGAAAAATACACAGAACTAAAATACATAAAAAGTGCAATTTTAGTCTGATCATTCTCCTCAAAATCCATGTTAGTCTTCAGAATTCATCAGTGAGAGCCAGACAAGGTTGCCATGCCTGGCTTATCAGTAAAGAACATTTCAGCACAGGAAAGGAAAGCAATAATTTCCAGACTATTCTCCTATCTAGTACATATCTCCCCTTGATTATATTATACAGGCAACATGTTTTTCCTGTTAAGGGACAAAAACTCATCTGCATATAAATTACTTCCTCTTCTCTGATAAGTAGAATAATGATGTGCAGATAGAAATTTATAATACTATTCAGCATATTTTCAAAAATTATTATGACTATTTTCATTCAGAAATAACACCATTTAATGCCAAAAACATTTTATTTTTACCCCCAAAACTTTTATACTATATCACCTGAAATTATATAATCATTTTAAAGTATTATGCCATAATTATATACAATTATTGAATTCCAATGAAACAAACTGCTGTAAAATGTTAGGCAATTTCAATTAGTCACTGTAGAACAAAGTCAAAAATCTCAGGCTTAACATTTGTCTTCATGCTATAATTATACAATGCATTTTTCTGATGAAGATACCAAGAAAAGGTAAATGTTTCTGTCCATGCCCCCTCTCCTAAAGGTATTCGCTCACTCTACCTGAAAATGGAGAGTCAGTTCATTCTAACTTTGACAAGTCAGAAATTTGAAATATTGAAAATTCCAAGAACTTGAAATTTTGCATATGAACTCCTTTATTTTGTATAAGAACACCAAGTGATAAATAAACAACAATGCAATGACTAAAAGAGTGGGTTGTTTTTGCTATTGGAATGAATCCATAAAATTTAACCAGAGGTAGGTTTATTTACTTGATTGAGTTAGGATTTGTTGGAATTCAAGTATCTCATTAAGAAGTGGGAAAAATAAAAAGTTTGGGATGAGAAAATGTTCTCAATGCTTCATGAATCTGAGTCATGAAGACTAAGAGCTAAATATAAAATAAAACAGAAAATAATTCCTATATCATGAAATTAAGGCATATTTTATGAAAGTAATCATTTTTAACCTACTAAAACTAAGTCCTCAATTAGTTTACTTGTGGCTTCAGTTGGGCAAAAGAAATGGAAAACAGGCATCCTATTAGAATGGCTTGTTGGTTGGTTGGTTGAGGTTGCCTATGTCAACCTTTTACTACTTGTTACAGTAACTCATATGAAAAGAATTGATATGATTAAATTTGATAGTAGTGTTCATGAAAAGGCTGAATTCAAATTATTCTACCATGAAGTGGATTAAGAAAGTACACAGTGAATAATCAAACATTTAGCAGAAACTGATCCATCCAGATCCCCCTTTACTCAAAGACATTATCTTCATTTTTGAATCCTATCAAATACTGGCCTGCAGCCGTAGCCCTGTGGCATCTGATCCCGTCAGATCTCGGAAGCTAAGCAGGGTCGGACCTGGTTAGTACCTGGATGGGAGACCGCCTGGGAACACCAGAGGCTGTAGGCTTGGGAGAAGGACTTGGCAACCCCCTCCCAAAAATCAGTCTGCTATTGAAAACTCTATGAACAGCAGAGAAGCACTGACAATAGTGTTTCCCCTGTTGTACAGAGGGGTCGCTATGAGTCGGATACCGACTCCACGGCACCTAACAACAATCAAATACTGACTTAACTTTCCTCAAATGTTCCTATACTGATCCTTTCACTATTTTCTTAAATTAAAACAAATTTTTTAAATGAAGCAGGAAATAAAGGAAGATTCCTGACACGAACCAGAGAATGTTCTACACCAAGCATAATGTCACATACTTATAATGAGAGTGACTAGGGAGGTTGAGGCAGGAGTATCTCAAATTCAAGGCCAGAAGTAGCCTGTGCAATTTAGTGACAGCCTATCTCAAATTGAAAAATTAATAAAAGGGGTTGGGAGTATGGCTCATTGGGAGAGCATTTGCCTAGCATGCACAAGGATCTGGGTCCAACCCTTCAATATCACACACACACACACACACACACACACACACACACAAACACACACACGTATTCTAGGGGGAAAGGATATAGATGAGGTTTCTGCATCTTTGAATTCGTTGACCATGTTAATGTGGATAAGTGCTAGCAATGAGTAGATCAAATGAATGCCACATTGTCATTTTGCTTGAAAATTATAAAGTTTATTCTATATTCTCAGGTCAGGGTTACACTGGGGTATGACCATTTTACTTTTTTAAGTATTCCTTTAACGGACACTGAAGTAACATATTTTTGCAATTAGAATAATAGCCTTTTCCTGAAAAATTCAATTCTCAGAAATATGTGTCAATCTCCTCTATTAACATTTATCTTCTTTACTCTGCAACTGAATATACCTGGAAAAGGCAATCATTGGAAAAAGAATAGCAGCTTGGATATTACCATTCATCTACAAGTCATAGTTTCTCTTATTTATGTGGCATCACATAGGCAAAACGTGGTACAGTTCTTTTTCAAATAATTGGATGTTTTTGGTTTTGGTAGTAATGGTGGTGATGATTGTATATAATCAGTGGTGGGTGGTAATAATGACTGTGGTATGTTAAAGTAATAGAATGCAAAGGGCATTCAGTCTTTTATTTTTGCCTCCATGTGACAAGCATTCTTTTTGTTTTGGATTGGCTTTCTTCTTTTTCTTTTTCTTTTCCTTTTCTTTCTTTCTTTCTTTCTTTTTCTTTTCTTTTTTTTGTTTTTTTGACACAGTCTTACTCTCTACCTGAGGCTGGCCTGGGATTCCCTTTGTGAGCCAGACTGTCATCAAACTCACAGCAGACCTCCTGCCTTACCTCCTGAGTGCTGAGTGCAAGTGTATGCCACCATGCTTGACTTGACATGCATTCTTAACATATTTTAGATAGAAATGCATGCTATAAATAGATGAGCCAATTTTAGCGTTAGTCATTTGGTGAATTTTATTTCAGTCCCAAGTTATGAAAGTAACAATATGGTATATTCAGTAAGAGAGAGTTTATGAGTGAGTCATTTAATATTTCCAATAAGAATCTAAAGTTTTGTAGTTCTTCCCTTCTTGGGACACATTTATGGCTCAAAAATTTAGAACTAAATTTATGAACAAATCCATGTAATTACCATCATTGGCGTTGATTTTATTCATATTCAATCAACATATATAAGATTTCGTTTGAGGGTGTTCAGGAAACAAAATGACTACAGAATTATCTCAGAAGGAAAAAATTAATTTTATAACAAATTTCAAGTGCTTTTTATCATTAGGAGGTGTGAAAATAAAATAGGGTGAATGTTTACATTTTCAAAAATTTATTACGGTAAAAGGCACATTGCCATTAATCCCCCCTCATAGCATTCCCCTTGGTTTCAAATACATTTATTCAATCATTCTTGCCACTTTCTGAAGCAATTCTGGAGGTCCCCTTTCATGATTGTCTTGGTTTCATCCTCCATCATAATAACATTTTTGATCAATTCAGTATATTGAAGCAGTCATAGTAGCACAGCTAAAGACATCCACAAAAAAGGACTTCCAGAATTGCTTCAGAAAATGGTAAGAATGATGAGATAAATGTGTCTGAAACCAGAAGAACTATTTTAAGGGGAATCAATGGCAATGTGTCTTTAAGTGTAATTTTTTTTTAATTTAAACATTCACCATGTTTTTTATTTACACCTCATAATTCCAATTTTCCCCACCAAAATAATTTTCTCCGATTATCAGTTACACCACTTTTGTTTTCATTTTATTTGAAAGAAGACAATTAAGATTAATGTTTTATAATTCTTTTCACTTTCATTGTACTCACCATTCCTGACCAAGAATGCATATTAGGATAAGTGTGAAGATTTTAAAAAATACTCCTGCATATAACCTCCAATGATTCTAATTCAGGTTAGAAATCTGGCCTTAAAGGCACAAGTGACTTGAAAGTATAATTAGTTTAGAAGTCCTAATCTTGATTTTGAATTTATGGGACTGAATATATAGTTGAAGGTCTGATGAAAATTTATGCATAAAAATGCACATAAAATGTTTTCAGTCATATATGGGAGCTAAAAAAAATATGGCAAGAGTAGAATAATAATTACTAGGGCCTTACTAGGGAAGGGGAAATTGAGGCAGTTTGCATAACAGGTACCAAACTACAGCTGTTTTTGTTGTTGTTAGGTGCCATCTAGTTGGTGTCTGACCAATACCAATCATACCTACAACAGGCAAAACACTATTGTCAGTGCTATTCATAGGGTTTTCAATGGTGGATTGATTTTTGGGAGTGGGTTGCCAGGTCCTTCTCCCAAGCCTACAGTACCTGGTGTTCCCAAGAGGTCTCCCAAGCAAATACTAACCAGGCCCAATCCTGCTTAGCTTCCAAGATCTGATGAGATCCCATGCCCCAGTGCTACAGCCGCAGGTGAAAATACTATAGTGTGAATCAAAATATACTAAAGGAAATAAAATGAGTACCTCATAGGCTCCCATAATTATTGAAGTACCACTCATTAGCCAACATCTGGAAACAACCTATCTATCAAAGGATGAATGAGAAAAAATTGTAACATATGCATACAATACAGTATTATTCAGCCCTAAAAAAGGAGATACTATTATTTGCAAGCCTGTAGCTGTAGCCCTGTGGCAT
>VMDO01041810.1:0-10943 GCA_007922755.1 Pedetes capensis
GTTTGCAGTAAACAGCAGAGCTGGATGATCAGGACTCCTGAGGACATATTATGGAAAATGTACTTTGGTCTTAACACAAAACAAATGTTTTCTGTATTAGTGTAGGAAGTTCAAGTGAGCAGTCAGTTCACACTGGGGTGGAATCAACACTCGGGCCACTTCCTGACCAGCCTTGCAAAACAGAACATAAGTGGCCCCGAACCTACCTCCTAAACACAGATGTTATTGGTAATTCCTCAGCAAATTCTTTGAGGACTCAGGAATCTTCTTCCATCTTTGCACTCTGTAGTTACTTCTCATCAAACCCAGCCTGAAACTGAAAGGGAAGAGACAGCAAAACTCAACTAGCCTTGGGAAGTTTGTTGAACCATGATTGATGTCTTAATATATTTTAGTTCTAAAGAAGTTCTAGTATTGTTGTTGTTGTTGAGGTGCCATCGAGTCCTGTCCAACTCATAGCCACCCTTATAGGGTTTTCAATGGCTGACTGTTTCGGGATTGCCTTGGGAGTGGATTGCCAGGTCCTTCTCTCATTTTTGCTGAGCTAGGAATCGAACTCGGGACCTCAGAGACTGCAGAGCAGCTCTCTACCAACTGAGCTAAATCCCAGCAAAGTTCTAGTATAGCCATTATTATTTTACTTCTTTTTGCTTTATTTTTGAAGTACTGGGGGTTAAACCTAGGGACTCACACATGCTCTACCACCAGGCTGCAACCTTCACCCATTTTTAGTTTCTATTTTGAGACAGGGTCTTACTAAATTGCATAGGCTGCCTTTGGCCTCTATCTTGAGATCCTTATGCCTCAACATCTTCAGTCACTGAGATTATAGGCTTGTGCTACAGTACCTGGGAGGGTCATTATTTTAAAATGGCATAAAAAGGAAAATATTTGATGTTAGTCAGTCACTCAATATTATCAGATTATTTCAAAATTAGAAATAGTTTTTCAGCACCTAAATTTTGTGTCCAAAATTCCTTCCACAGCTCAATTCCAAAAAAGAAATTATACTTTGTAAGAAATAATTAATCAATCATTTTGTTATTTTGAAGATAGAGTCTCACCATGTAGCGCAGGCTGGCCTTGAACTCTCTATTCTCCTGCCTCTTCCACATGACTGCTTGGATTACAGGTATATTCCACCAAGCCTGGCATTTAAGAAAAATTTAATGGCAATATTCCATTTTAATTCCTCATAATTAAATTTCCTTTGTTTTCTTCCTTTCCTTCCCTCCCTCCTTTTCTTCTTTCTTTCTTTGTTTCTTTTCATTCCTTTTCTTTCTTTTCTTTTCTTTTTTTCAGTACTGTGGGATTGAACCCTGAACATTCACCACTGAGCCATACACTTCCCCTTGTTTTATTTTGAGACAAAGTCTTGAAAAGTTGTGCAATCTGCCTCTGGCCTCAAACTCACAATCCTCCTGCCTCAGGCTCCCAAGTCACTGAGATTACAGGCCCAAATTGCTAGAATTAAAGGTGTGCACCATGCCTGTAAATTTTCTTTATTTTTAAATTTTTTTATTCTTATATTTTTTTTGTATTTAGTGGCACTGTTAAAAATACGTTTAATTAGTTTTGCCTGGTAATTATTTTAGAATATAACATGATTTATAGCTGTATTATAGATTGAGGTTTATGTGGTTTTACAACATGCTTATATAGTTTGCATTTAAAAATCACTAAGCATTTCAGTTCCATTGATTTCCGTAAACAATGAACACAGGTTTTCAGTAATGTACTCTATATGGATACTTAAAGAATATAGCAAATAAAGGAAAAAATATAATTCTTGTGCCACAGTATTATAACTTGTGCTGCTTCTTTTCTTTCAGTGTAGGATGATGTGGTGGGGAGTAAGGAGAAAGATTTTAGAGGTGCATCTAAGTCTGAATCTCAGCATTATTGTTGACAAGTAGTGTGACACTTAAGTTAATGAAGTGACTTCATTAATTTCAATATTTCCATCTGTAAATGAGGCTAACAGGACCCATCCACACACAGTTTTGTAAGATTAAAGCAAAAGTCAGGATTTGAAAAACTTGGAGAATAATGAATATAAAAAGTACACAATAAAACGTAGCTATTATTATTAAATTCTATTTGTGACTGAAGACTCAGAAATAGACTCCAAGAAGGAGGATTGTAACAATTATTAAGAGCATACTAAGACAGAGCCTTTACATGTTGCTTAATTACATTCCCACAACAGCTCTATGCACTAGGTAGTTACTAAATCTCCTTAGTAAATAAAAAAAAGCATAGTTAGATTAATTAAGTCATCCACTGAGTGTGTTTGACTTGAAATTGTATTCTTTTCTTGACAGTTACAACATGCTGAGCTCATCCTATATATCATCCTGTTGTTGTTGTTATTAGGTGCCATCAATTCGGTATCCAACTCATAGCGACCCTCATAGGGTTTTCAATGGCTGACTGTTTCGGGATTGCCTTTGGGAGTGGGTTGCCAGGTCCTTCTCCCATTTTTGTGGTGCTGGGAGTTGAACTCGGGACCTCAGAGACTGCAGTGCAGCGCTCTACCGATTGAGCTAAATCCCAGCCCATATATCATCCTAGGTTTGTGTATAGCACTTGATAAGACTGGAATTATGAGGCGTAATTTTTAAATATGGTTAATGTTTAAATAAAAAATTACAGTAAAAGACACATTGTCATTAATCCCCTTCAAAATACTCCCCCAGTTTGAAATATACTCATCTCATCGTTCTTGCCACTTTCTGACGCAGTTCTGGAAGTCCTGTCTCATATTTTTAGTTTCATCCTCTATGATGACAATGCTGTGTCACACATTGCTTCTGGTGTGGCAATTTCTGTCACAAACATTAAGGTGTGTCTTCATCCACCTTGTTCACTATATCTGGCACCAGCAACTTCTGTCTCTTCTCCAAAGTCAAAAGTAAGTGTTTTAAATCAATTTAGGACATTGAGACAGCTATGGCATCACAACTAGTGTGTTCAAAGCCAGAGGGAGTATTTTAAGGGGTATTAATAGCAAAGTGTCTTTTACTATAATGGTAGCTAGTAGTTTGGTGCCATCGAGTTGGGTCCAACTCATAACGACTCTATGTACAATAGAGTAAAACATTCCCTGACATGATCAGGCACATGATCCTTTATATGTAACTGCATTGTTGCAGCCACTGTGTCAATCCATCTAGTAGAGGGTCTATAATAAATTATTTTAAATTTAAACAGTCATATTTTCAACCACACTTCATATAGGCACATCTACTGTCACTTGTGGAGAATATTTAGATTCTGTAGGCTTCCTGTTGCTTATTAACTTTGTTTTTCTTTCAGGAATGCCCTCTATCTCAATGGTGTTATGAGAAAAATAATCTTAGAATCTACTTTCCCATAAAAAAGAAATCATAAGGGACATCCTTTGCTCCCATGTCTTCATATCAGAGGACAGGCAAATGGCCTAAATGCTGACAAATCTAGGACTTGAGGCAGGAGTACAAGGTCAAACACAAAAGTTGGTTAATCATCACAGAGGCAACAACAGTGGCTACAGAACTATTGGCAATAGCTAAGAAACAATTACCATGCTGCCTGCCTTCTATTTTTTGTCCTTCTAATGAAGTTTCCATGGCATCTGTAGTGTTCTGTTGATTTCATGTTTGTCTTTTCTTAACCAGTCCTTTTTCTTAAATGGTCTATATTTTTTGTTTACAATCACTAACTAATGCACCCATACTATTGTCACTTGCCTATTTCTTTATTCCTAGAATATTAGTATCTCATAGTATTTAAGAGAAAAAAAACTTGGACCCAAATTCCATAGGTTCAAATCATACCTTCACTAATAAGTAATTTCTTTGTGTCTGTTCCAAAGAGAGGTTATAAAAATTAAAGCACTTATTATTTGTAAGAATTTTTACAACAGAATCTGAGACAAAGCACACTTTATGTATATTTGCTATTATAATTTATTTATTCCTATTGCATAAATTTTGACAGTAATATTTGAATCCTAAGGGATTATTGTATCATTCATTCCTCAGCCTCTCATTTTCCTCTTGCAAAACCCCCGACACTTTCCAGTTAGAGACAGGAGGACTGACGTCTCAGTACCTATCTTTGCTGAATGATTTATAGAAGGGCAGAGCACCAATCTCACAAATGTAGAATTCCTGATACTTCTTGGCAGTGACCCAGTCCTGCTCTCAGTAACATAGTTAAAATAGCATGAATTTAGTACCTATTGCCATGCCATGAAAGCAACATATTACTTCATACTATTTTTGGCCACAGTTTTAGGAACCCTTCTTTCATGAACAACCTGCCTAATGCTCATAATTCCTGCTTTGTAGGGCTTCCAGCAGATCATCTCCATCATTCCCAGATGGTTCTGTGCATGAACATTCAGTGGATTCCAGAGCTGTGAACAAATTAAGTTTGTGCCCTGCTCTCTGCACTGGCTGCCAAGAAAAAGAACATCTGACAGTTTTACTTTACCATGACCTTGTTAGGTTTTAAAGTTCCCAGACAGTTAGTGCTGTATTTGTGACTTTAGCCTTGGGCCTGAAAACGTTGGGCCTGTGGAGAGAGGACTGCTGTGCTCTGGGTCAGCTGGCCACAGGCAGCATTAACTCCAAGCACTGCACAGCATCGATTCTGTTTTCTTCCTTTCTCGTTCTTCTGTATCTTAGATTCTGCTTCCCACCTGCTCATTATAAACAGTAATTCCCTTATTTTTAGTTCTCTACTTGATCATACGTACAGATTTGACTGGTTTTAATTTAGATGAGATCCATCTCTATTATGCTACTATTTTATTCATTATTGCCAGTTCTCTTCCCAGATTTGCCTATCAGATTAAAATGTATATATTAGGAAAATAGTATCTTCTTCCTTTTCAAATAACCAATTTGTTTGTTTATAAGGCTTTCCTTCAGAACTTCCAAAACACAAATTTAGAGTAATTCACCTAGGTCTTAAGTGACAGACAAACAGAGGTAATGGGGGCAAAGATGAAAGGTGGGCATTTTTTTAAAATTCAAACAGAGCTGAGGAATCAATAAAAACACCCAGCAAAATGCACAACACAAAACAGCAGGAGCTGTCTGGTGAAAGAAAAAGAACCTAAGGCTCATGAATTCTTCTCCAAAACACATTAGCATGTGCACAATCCAAATATCTTAAACCACTAGGCACGGCGGCTCAAGCCTGCAATCCCAGTGATGTAGGAGGCAAGAGGAGGGGGATTGAGAGTTTGAGGCCAGAGGCAGCTTGTGTAACTTAGTGAGACCCTGTCTCAAAAGAGAAAAATAAAAACAGTCTTGGAGTGGAGCTCAGTGGTAGAGCATTTTTAGTTTATGTGCAAGGTCCTGGTTCAGCCCCCAGTACCACACACACACACACACACACACACACACACACACACACAGAGACATACACACGCTCCTAAACCAAACCATTGTATTGTTTATTACTCTAAATAATGTATTTTAGATATCAGATGACAGTTGCCTGTAATAAGAGACATAAGACGAGATGCTACTTGCATGAAAATAACCACTGGTGGTTGGGGGCGGTGGCGCACACCTGTAATCCCAGTGATATTGGATTCAGAGGCAGGAGCATCACATGTTCGGGACCAGAGGCAGTGTACATAATTTAGCGAGACCCTGCCTCAAAAAGTAAAAGAGCTGGTGGCACAGCTCACTGGTACAGCACTTTCAAAGCAAGCAAGCAAGCACAAGGCCCTGAGTTCAACCCTCAGTAATGCAAATAAAATAAATAAAAATAAAATAACTATTGATATTGAACAAAGCAAATGATAGATACATATGACATTAATGAACAATAGTTACTGCCTTCTTGCTCTAGTAATATTTAAAAAGAAAGAGAAATTGCAAGGTGAAGTATCATTTGGCTGCAGGGAAGTCATTTATCATTGTAGTTAAGACTTTAGACTGCAAAATTCAATAAATGTAATGGTTCGTTGATACAATTTCTATCCCTGATGCTTTAATATATAGTGGCTAATTAGATACACTCAATGAAATTATTCATGTGTAAAGTGTTTGTATTTTATAGAATGCTCAGTGGAATTCTTGAAGCCTCTATACATTATTTCAGATTACACGTGAGCTTCATGTTGTAAGCTTAATATCCACAGGAAAATTGTTAAACACTGAATGCTTCAGCAAAATGAACTTTGCCCCATGAAAGATGATGTTATGTACACTATAAATCTCACAGAGGCATTGTGTTTGTGAGCTTTTCAGGAGATAAGAAAGAAGGCATGCCTTGGGATACAACGTTTATTCTTTTTCAAGTAGTGACCTTCGGAGTGGATTTTAAGCATGACCATTGCCTTCTGACAATTCCTGGTGTTGCATGCAGATACTTTGTCATGCACAGGATAGCATAATATTCAATATTAACTCATAAGCATGGGTCATATGCTATACATCTTAATGGAATAAGTTATCAATGGCTACAGTCATTTTTATTTTTGAAGAAGCTTTTATACAGATTGATTAGATCTAATTAGTGCAAATCAAAATGTCATACAAACCTGATTTAATTTTCAATAGCTTGGCATATATTTTGAATGGATATGGATTTCCACTCATACATCTCATGCTACTCTGATACCAACATAGAAGACTCAAGGAATAAAATGTGTGAAGAAGAGAGTAACTGAAAAATCCATGCAAACATATTCTCATTAGTATGTGACTTGACTTCAGCCTTGTATATTTAAACTCATTTAAGGCATGAGTACATTCAGGGTAAAAGTTTCCATTTATGAACCTAATGAGGTTTAGCGATTTTCCATTCTTGTAAGTAAAATCCCAGTAAAACTAACATAAACTTTGTTATTACATGGGTACAGATCATTAATATCTAATGACAATAAGGTCAAAGTTGAAGCCGCAGGCATTATTACAAGTCAAATTCCAAGGCACTTTATTTATTTGATGACATAAGTTCAAACTTAAAATTCAACTGGCACTGAGAATTTCAGTAGAAAATTATCATTAAGAATATGCAAATTGTACCTAAAGCAATTGATTTCACTTCTACTTCACCCTTTATAAAAGTTTTTATTGAATCAAATGTCATGAGCTTTTTATTGCTATTGATAAATATGAGATTTGTAAGATGAAACAATATTAAATATTTTTTAGTATTATGATAACTTTAGATTCTTTATGTTGTAAGTGGCCAGATAGATAAGCATTCAAAAATAAATGTGATATTCACTGTACAGAACACTAAGTCAGAAAGCAGGATGACAAACTGGAAAAAGTCAAAATATCTGTATTCAACTCCAGATGTTGCTACATGACATGTTTGTTATTGTGGGCTAGTCATGTAGCCTGAGGTCTAAGTTCCTTTTTCTAAAATAAGGAGCATAACATTTCCTACCATCAAGTGTTAAGATTAAATAAGATAGTATATGTAAATTAAAAAATGTAGAAAAATAGAGAAGGTCCCCAAGTATTTAACTTACAGATTTACTTAACTATTCAGATTAACTTAACTATACAGATTTCTTTGGAGCTATCGTAATGAAATCACAGTGATTAAGTTTCCACAGGTAGGCTATCCACTGCTTTATTAGCAGAAGTGTGGAGCCTTCGTGACCATTGTGCTGTCACCTTGATTGGGTTGAGAGATGTCTAGGATGAGTAAAGCATACCTCTGGGTGTATCTGTGAGGGTGTGTCCAGGAAGGATTAACATATAGGGCAGTACCTGAGGGGGAAAGACCCTCCCGGAAGGTAGACAGCACTACCCAATTGGCTCGGAGCCCCAAGGGGATAAAAGTGGGATAAGAGAAAGCCAGACAGTGCAAGCCCTGCCTTTCCTGAGGGAGTGCATCGATTGCTACTGACCTCACCTGGGGACATCAGACTCCAACTTCTTTCACCTTTCAACAAGAACTCACGTCAGTGGTTTTCCATTTATCTCAGGCCTTTCAGCCTCAGACTGGGACTGTATCACTGCTGCCCCTGTTCCCCACCCTCCATTTTCTGAGGTTTTACAGCTTTGGGGGCTGAGCAGCTGCCTGGTTCCCTGTCTCTCCAACTTGCAGATGGTCTTTGTTGGAACACCCAGCCTCCTAACGTGTAAGCCAATGCAATATATTCTACTGGTTCTGTTTTGCTAGAGAATCCTTTCTAATATCCTACCCAAATGAATTTCTCCAAATAGACTCCTAAAATCTCTTGAATTAAAAAAAAAATGTTTCTTGCAGAAAAGAATATACCATATCCGTGATCCACTAAATTCTAGCTAAAGAAAATTCTAACATAATCTTTTTTTTTTCACTTGTACTGTGTTTTGCTATGTACAGATCTCAAACTCAGGCAAATAATGGCCTCTGGAAAGTATAACTCAAACTATTAGCAAGTTATTGCAAGAAAGTACACAGAGTGGAGGCAATTTGGATGAGACTGAAAGTAAAATCAATGGGGTCTATCAAAACCTATCTCCTGGAGGTGATGTTATAGCTGTCATACTTAATCATTTTAATATTTCTTTACTGACTCATTCTGTGTTTATTCCTTATTACATTTCTGGCAGAAAGTCCATACCTTTTTCAGGCCACAAGTAATGATTCTGAAATGCTCAAATATGAAAAGTTCTTTGCATTTGCTATGTTAGCTTGAGCCTTAAATTAAATAATGAAGAAAACACTCATGCATCCATATCTGCTAAGGCCAAGTCTGAGGGCCCACAGTCTTTTACATGTGTCTCAGGAAAGAAGAAATAGCAATAGAACCAGTCTAAAGGAGACTTCACGAAAGAACACCAATCTCATTAATGTCAGGAGGCTGATTTTGTCACTGATGAGTTTTATGGAACTCAGATGTACTGTTACTTCTCCATTAAATTGGGACATTGTGGTTAATATATGGAAGCATAAAGCAGAGCCTTTATGTTCAAAGAGTTACAATGTAGTTGGATGATGAGCACAGCTAGGAAAAGCTAAACTAAATTTATTAGAGTAAAAGGGAAAATACGAAAAATGATTTTGCAGTTCAGTGATTAATTATATCATGAAATCCTCTGCACATTCAAAATCTTTTAACTGCCTACACTGTGCCAGGAAGTCAGTACAGTAAAAAGCCAGCAGAATGTTTAGCTATAGAAAGAGATACTTGATAAACAGACTGAAAGTAATCTTGATAATCTATTTAGATGCAAGAATTATATCTAAATAGAATCTGTGCACTTAAAAATAAAAGAAGAAAATGTGAAGTGCTCAGTGAAAAAAATCAATTAATGAAATGGAAAAGAGATTTACGAGTTGAATGCAATGGCAATTTATACTACCCTCAGTATTATATTACATGACTGCATTGATAACTCACATTTATTGACTACTCATTATGTCCTGGGCATTGTTCTAGGCAATTCTGCAGAACTTAATCTATTTAATCCATATATAAATTTTTGAGGTAGATGCCATATTTACCCCAGATTAAACACTGAGGAATCAAATACATAAGAAATGTATTCTTACGTATTTCTTATACATAAGAAATAACTGTCCTAAGTCAAACAGCTCATAAGTAGCTAGTTCAGGATTTGAATTCAGTGAATTGGCCACCATAGGTCAGTGTTGTATCCACTATGTTATTTCCTCTCAAGTAAACAAAAGATTTAAGAAGAGGTTCCTATTTCATTAAACTCAATAGGTTTAGCTCAGTTGATAAGTGCTGCTCTGCCCTCTCTGAAGCCCTGGGTTTGATCCCCAGCATTACATAAATGGGAGAAGGATGTGGCAATCAATTCTCAAGGCAATTCAAAAACAATAAGCCATTGAAAACCTTATGAAGGTCACTATGAGTCAGGCCCAACTTGACAGCACCTAACAACAAAAACAATATATATTTTTTAAATTTATGAGCGGAAAACACTTTCGATTGCTTTATTATTCTCTAGTACCCTTTGGTGATTAATCCAACATTCTTCTGTGTTCCCATTGTGGTGACTACACCCCACACCCAAAGATAGATGTTGCACATGGTACTCAAATTTGTATTGTTTCATATCATCAGTATTCTAGAAACATTATTGTAATTGAAGTGGAGGCAATTCAATGAGAGATAAAAATGCCAGAAAATATAAGGGAAAAAAAGGGGATGAAAGCATAGAAAGAAAGAGAAAGATTTGAACTGTGAAATGACCACAACATCAAACATGATTGAATATAAATACTACTTTAGCAATACAATCTCCAGAGAGGCCATATGCTCAAGGAAGGACCTCCAAGCCAACAGAAATACACAGAATACAGAGTCTTAGCATTTGTTTGTTCAGTCAAGATGTCACACATTCCTGGTTGAGTGTCTGTCCTCCCTTTTAGGCGATATTATTGCAGATTATCCAGGAAAGTACTGCAGAAACTGACAGATCATCTTTATCAGAAGTTCTCATAAGTAACAATAGGGGTACATCACACATGCCTTGCCTTGTCACTGAGCACCACCTTCCAGTGTTTGTCCATTTTTCCTACTGATGTGTTGTTTTCTCTTTCCTTTTCCTCTTCCATCGCTCCTTGGGAGGCCAGATGGTGGCAGACCACTGTATTGTGTTTAAATAAGAATATATTCTTTTTCTTTGCTATATCATTTATTAAAATCTAAATTTCATGCTTGGAGAAAGTTTCTGATTAACTCTGACTAACTATGATTTCCTAACAAGCCATTTTTAACACAGTGTCTTGAGCTCCAGACAAGAATGGTTAATGGAATTGCTGCAGGAAAGAACCAATTTTGTTGTTGTTGTTGTTGCTGTTGTTGTTGTTGTTAGGTGCCATTGAGTCAGTGTCCAACTCATAACGACCCTATGTACGGACAGGCAAAACACTATTCTCAGTGAGTCTCTGCTATTCATAGGGTTTTCAATGGCTGATTGTTTTTTGGGAGTGGGTTGCCAGGCCTTTCTCCCAAGCCT
>VMDO01041811.1:0-10948 GCA_007922755.1 Pedetes capensis
AGGAAAGATATAATAAAGATTAGGACAGAAATAAACGAAATAGAGTCTAATAAAACAAATCAAAGATCAATGAAAAACAGTTGTTTCTTTGAGAAGATAAAATTGAAACCACTTTAGATAGATTTATGAGAGAGAAAGAAAAAGAGAAAATTAGAGATGAAAAAAAGAGACATTAGGACTGATACCACTAATTCAAAACATGTCATTTGGTATTATTTTGAAAAAGTATATGCCAAGAAATTGGATAACTGAGATAAAATGAACAAATTTCTGAACATATATGACCTATAAAAATTGAAGCAATATAATATAAAAAACCCGAATAAACCAAAATTAATGAGATTCAGTAATGAATAGTCTGCCAGCAAAAGAAGCTAGGAACTGGATGGTTGCACTGCTAAATTTTATCAAACTTTGTTTTTCAGCAGTGAAGATTGAACCCAAGCCTTCCATGTGCCAGGCAAGCATTCTGTCACTGAGTCACATCCCCAACCCCTTTTTTATTTTTGTTTTTGAGACAGGATCTCTAAAACTTGTGCAGGTTGCCTCTCGCCTCAAACCTGCAATTCTCCTGGCTTAGCCTTCTGAGTACCTGGGATTACAGAAATGCACCACAGCATCCAGCTACCTAAATTTTAAAGAACTAATACTAATGCTTCTCAAACTATTCTGTAGAATTGCAAGGGACAAAAACTTTGCAAGCTAACTCTATGAAGTCAGGATTACAGTGTTACCAAAACCTGACAAATTTATGACTGAAAAAGAAAGTTATTGACCAGTATCCTAAGTATACACATAGATGGAACATCCTGAACAAAATAGTGGCAAATTTTATTCAGTATTGCATTGAAAAAATCCATGAATTATGATGAAGTTGATTTTGTTCCATGGATATAAAAACTGTTCAACATATGCAAATCTATAATTATAATGCATCTCAACAGAATAAAAAATAAAAATTGTATAATCATCTCAATAGACACAAAAAGTTTGATAAAATTCAAAATCTCTCCATGAAAAAAGCTTTGAATAAATTATATATTGAAAAATCATAGTTCAACACAACAAACCCATAGTAAATATCACACTAAATGAGGAAAAATTGAAATCATTTCCTACAAGACTAGGAAAAAAATAAGGGTTTCCACTCTTACCTTTCTTATTCAATATTAGTACTGGAAATTTAATCTAGGAAAATTAGGCAAGAGAAAAATAAAAGGCCTGCAAACAGAGATAAGTCAAATTATCCTTGTTTGTTGTTGTTGTTGTTAGGTGCTGTCGAGTTGAGTACAACTCATAGCGACCCTCATAGGGTTTTCAATGGCTGACTGTTTCGGGATTGCCTTGGGAGTGGATTGCCAGGTCCTTCTCCCATTTTTGCAGTGCTGGGAATTGAACTCGGGACCTCAGAGACTGCAGCACAGCACTCTACCAACTGAGCTAAATCCCAGCCCCCCTTGTTTACGGGTGATATAGTTCTATACACAGAAAAACCTAAATATGTTACCAAAAGAGCATTAGAATTAATAAAGGAATTCAGTAAGGTATTCAAATGTAAAATCAACTTTCAAAATTAGTAGTTTTTCTATAAACCAATAATGAATTTACTATGAAAGAAATCTCATTTGCAATAGACACACACAAACACAAATACCTAGAAATAAACTTAACTAGGGAGATGAAGGTCTTCTACAATAAAAATTATAAAACAGTAAAAAAGATGCTGTAACGTGAAAACACATCACATGTTCATGGATTAGAAGAATTAACACTGTTAAAATTTCCATAATACCCAGTGATTTACAGATTCAGTGTAATATTCATTGAAATACCAATGAAATTCTTCACAGAACTAGAAAAACAATCCTAAAACTCATATGGAGGTGCAAAAGACTACAAACAGTCAAATCACCTTGAGGGTTAGAAAAAGCTAGAAACATCACAATACTTGATTTCAAGGTACATTAAAGATCCATAGAAACAAATAAATAAGGATGTTATTGATATAAAAACTGACACATAGACAAATTAAACAGAATACAGAATATAGAAATAAATCCATGTATCTATAACCAACTGATTCTTAACAAAGTTTCCAAAAACCCACTTGGGAAAGACCAGTCTCTTCAACAAATGTTGTTGTTAAGTGCTATTGAGTCAGATCTGATTCATAGTTACATTCTGCACCACAGAATGAAACTACCTGATGCCATGCCATGTACTCAATATATTTTTGCTTAAGCCTATTGTTTCAGCCACTATGTCAATCCATCTAGTAGAGAATCTTCCTTTTTTTGTTGACCTGTCACTCTCCCAAACATGGTGTTCTTCTCCAGGGATTGATCCCTTCTGATAACATGTCCAAAATACATCAGATGCCTTCTATCAATTCTTGTTTCCAAGGAGCATTCTGTTTGCACTTTGTCAAGGACAGATCTGTTCATTCTTTTGGCACTCCATTCAATATTTGTTCCCAGGACCATAATTCAAAAGCATCAATTCTTCACCAGTCTCCCTTATTCACCATCCAACTTTCACAAGCATATGATGCAAATAAAAATACTATGGTATGAATCAGATGTACCTTTGTCTTCAAGGTAACATCCTTACTTTTCAACACTTTAAAGAGGTCTTTTGCAACAGCTTTTCCCAGTGCAATGCATCTTTTGGTTTCTTGACCACTGCTTCCATGGGTATTGATTGTTAAACCACATTTTTTAAAAAGTCATGGACAATCTCAATTTTTTCTCCATTTATCATGGCGTTGTTTATTGACTCAGTTGTAATGACTTGTTTTCTTGATGTTGAGGACCACTCCAAACTGAAGGCTGTGTTCTTTGATCTTGATCAGTAAGTGTTTCAAATCCTCTTCACTTTTGACACATTGTGTAATCTGCACATTGCAAGTTGTTAAAGAGTATTCCTCCTATCCTTATGTCACATTCTTCTTCATAAACTCAGGGTTTTTTTTTATTATTTGCTCAGTATGGATATTGAAGAGGTATGGTGAAAGGATATAACTCTGACACACACCTTTCCTATCTTTAAACCAGACAGTGTTTCTGGTTCTGTTCAAATGACTGGCTCGAGGTCCATGTACAGATTTCTCAGGAGTACAATTAAGTGCTTTGATATTTCCATTCTTTGCAGTGTTATCTATTATTTACTTTGATCCACATGGTCAAATGTCTTTGCATAGTCAATAAAACATAAAGACATATCTTTCTGGCATTTTCTGCTTTTGGTCAAAATCCATCTGTCAGCAATGATGTCCCTGGTTCCATATCCTCTTCTAAATCTGTCTTGATTTTCCAGCAGTTTCCTGTTGATGTACAGCTGCAGTCACTTTTCAGTGATCCTTTGGAAAATTTTACATGCATATGATATTAATAATATTGTTCAGTATTTTCCACATTCAGTTGGATCCCCTTTCTTCGTAATAGGCACAAATACAGATGTCTTCCATTAAGTTGGCCAAGTAGCTGTTTTCCAAACTTCTTCAAATAAGTAAGTGAGCACCTTCTGCGGTGTATCTGTTTGTTGGAATTCCATCAGTTCCTGGAGCCTGGTGTTGCACCAATTCCTTCAAGCCAGCTTCCATTTCTTCCATTGGTACCACTGGTTCCTGATCTTATGCTACCACTTGAAATGTTTGATCACCCACCAATTCTTTTTGGTATAATGACTCTGTGTATTTCCTCCATCTTCTTTTGATGTTTCCTGCCTCATTTAACATTTTCCCTGTAGAATCTTTCACTATTGCCACTTGACACTCAATGTTTTTCTTCAATTTTATAAACTTGAGAAAAACAGAGCATGTTCTTCCCTTTTGGTTTTCTATAACCAGATCTTTGTACATGCCTTTATAATATTTGATTTTGTCTTCTCAAGCTGCCCTTGGGAATCTTCTCTTTAGTTTTTTAAATTCAACAAATGGTGTTATGAAAACTGGATTTCCACATGCAAAACATTGAAACTATACCCTTGTCTCTTACCCTGTACAAAAATAAGCTCGAATAAATTGAAGGCCTTAATGAAAGACCTGAAACCATGAAGCTAGTAGAAGACATAGAGGAAACACTTCAAGATATTGGTACAGGCAATTATTTTCCTGATAGGAGTCCCAAAATGTAAGAAACAAAAGCAAAAAATGACAAATGGGGCTATCTGCACAGTAATGGAAACCATCAACAGAGTAAAGAGACAGAATGGGAGAAAATATTTGCCAGTTATTCTTCTGACAATAGGTTAATATCCAGCATGTACAAAGAACTCAAAAAAAAATTCTGCAACACAAAAACAAGTCATTCAATTTAAATGTGGGCAAATAATTTGAATAGACATTTCTCAACAAAGAAATGCCAATCTTCAATACAGATTTGAAAAATTCTCATTATAATAAACCATCAGGAAAATGAAAATCAAAACTATAATGAGATACCATTCCATTCCAGTTAGAATGGCTGTTATCAAAAAATAATAACAAATGCTTGCAAGGAGTTGAGAAAAAATAACTTATACACTGTTGGTGGGAATATAAATTAGTACATTTGCTATGGAAAACAGTATTAAATTTCTTTGAAAATAAAAAATAAAACTAATAATTGATCTAGACATGCCACTTCTGAATGTATATCAAAAATATCAACATACAAAAGAGATGCACACACATCCATGTTTATTGTGGTAGTATTTACCATGCCTAAGCTATATAATTGCCTGTAGCTGTAGCACTGTGGCATCCCATCCCATAAGATCTTGGAAACTAAGCAGGGTTGGGACTTGTTAGTACTTGGATGGGAGACAACCTGGGAATACCAGATACTGTACGCTTGGGAGAAAGACCCTAACCCACTCCAGAACATCAATCTGACATTTGAAACCCTATGAATAGCAGAGAAGCACTGATAATAGTATTTCACCTGTTGTACATATGGTCACTGAGTTGGACACTGACTCAACAGCACCTAACAACAACAGCAACAAGGAGCTATATAATCAGCCTATAAACTCCTCAACAGATTTGTGAATTTTAAAAATATGGCATACATACAGAATGGAGTATTATTCAGCCACAAAGAGCAAAATCTTGTCATTTGTAACAAAATTTATAAAACCAGAGATCATGTGAAGTGAAATAATGCAAATACAGTAAGACAAGTGTCACATGTTATTTCTTACATGAGGAAACTTTTTTAAAAAGTTGATTTGAAAGTAGCATAGTGATTACTAGACATTAGTAAAGAGTATGGGGAAACAATCTGAAAGAAATGTGGATAGATAAGATCAGTGCATGTTGTATGCATACAAGGAAATATCACAGAAATGTTAGCCCTCAGAATGACCCTTATGTTAATATGTTACTTCTCCCTTCTTATACTAAAAATGTTCATAAAAAGGTTAATTGTATTTTCCAAAGTCACAGAGTTAGCAAACATTCAAGCTCTATTTTTTTGCGTTACTAGAGGACTGAACTCAGAGCCTTCACATACTTTGCAAGTGCTCCACCACTGAGTTGCACCCTCATCCCCCTTTTTATTTTTTATCTTGAGACAGGTCTTGCTGAGCTACACAAGCTGCCTCTGACCTCAAATTTGCAATCATCCTGCCTCTGCCTTGCAAGTGGCTGGGATTACAGTTGTAAACCACCATGCCCAGCAACACTGAAACTTTTAACCCACACTATTTAACTGTAGATATTATTCTATTAATGAGTATACTACACACTTCCCATATTTTCTTCTGTCCCTAACATCAAGCTCTCAGAAAATTCATAGATGCTAGCTAGACGCTCAATAGTTACACAATAAATATTTTTAGTATGAATAAATGAATGGCATGAAATGAAGTTCAGTTGAATTCAAATATACTATTATTCCAGAAAATGAAAAGATGATTTATGACTTTTATATTCTGTCTTCACAGAAGTTTTAAAAATTCCAAGCATGTATAAGCATCATTAAAATTCATGACTCAGATTTGGAGCATAGGTTTTCTTAAAATAAATGAAATATATATTATTTCTATCCAGTATATAAAGAATACTTACTACTTCTATATTTGTTTTGATAAAATTCAATTCTTTTTATAATAATTTGATTCCCCAAAAATTGATTCAGTTGGACTATGTATCTCTTGGGATTAGATTTTTTTACTCAGACTTTTTAATCCTTTTCATAGCTTCTCAAATATTCTCCTACAAACTCATCATGATAAAAGTCTGACAATCAGAAGAACAATATTTTCACCTCTAAGATAAAGTTGTGACATTGTATGTGCTACTTGATCCTTTCACTAAAATACCTCCAAATCAACAGTAGCTTTCTTCTTCATGCCTCCTTCTGGTTACTATCTTCAACCAGATGTAACCATTATAAAGACTTCCAATGCCATAAAATAGTTTTGTTAGGCTGTTTTTTAATTTTATAAAAATTTAATATTTCAATAATTCTTGCATCCAGAATTTTTGGATCAATATGTTTTTGCAATTCATCCCTGTGGTGGCTAATAATAATGATTTTCCTTTATTATTGCTATGTTATAAGACACATGGACACACTATTCTATCACTGATGAATACTCAAGATTGTTTTCAGTTTTTTGCTATTATTTATAAAGTTGTATGGGCTTTTTCTATGTGTATTTTGGTGGATATATGCACTTCATTCTTATGGGCATATATCTAGGTATGGAAATTTTTGGATTACATAATTGGAATACATTCAGCTTTACATATTACAAAAATTTTCCCCTACATGTTCATACTACTGTACATATCCACCAGCAGTATATACAACTTCTAATTGCACCATGTCCTTTCCAGCATGTAGTACTATTAGTGATTTGAAAGAATTCTAATGAATGTGTATCAGTAATTGATGGTGGTTTTCATTTTCATTGTTTGAATGATTTTCTCTTACCTTTTTCTTTTTTTTTTTTTTCAATAATAAGGAGTTGAACCCAGGGCCTCACACATACTAGACAAGTGCTCCTACACTGAGCCATGTCTCTAGCCCCATTTTTTATTCTTTATTTTGGCACAGGTTCTTCTTAAATTGTGCAGGCTGCCTCTGGCCTCATATTCATGATCCTCCTCCATTAGCCTCAAAAACTTGTTGGTATAAAAGGTGTCCTCCATGGTGCCCAGCCTAATGACCTTTTTATGTGTGTATTATCCATTTGGATAACTTTTTTCCCTTTTGAACAGAGAAGACTCTATTCATGTCTGGTGCCCATTTTATTTCTCTTGGGTCTTCTTTGACTTTGCTTATTGTGCTGGATGCATGTTCTCTGTCATATATAAAAACTTTTAAGATATCTTTTTACACTGTGTAGCTTGACTTTTCACTCTTCATCATACCGTGTGGGGGAAAATTGGGAGGAAATTGGAAAAAAACCCATAACTGAGAAAACAGCTTTTGAAGATCTGGTCTGTAAATTAGAAATCTAGGGAAAGTGAAAGTAATGTGAGTGGACACTTTTCCAAAACCCTTCAGAAATCCCCCTAACCTGATTGGACACTTGGAAAACAAAGGACTCTAAGCTCATTGGTTTGCACCATCTATAAAAGGAGCAGCACTGCAGCAGCTCATCCTTTCTGGATTTGACCAACAACACAGAAGCATTTCTCCTCCTGACCACAAAGATGAAGACAACTAGAAGGTACTCTCAAGGAGGAATATTTACAATTAAGGTGAGAACAGTCTCTTGGCCCAGCACCTGGGGATAGAAGCTAAGGACAGTCTCCAGTCCCACCGCCAGAGGTGGATGAGCCGCAGCAGCCCTCGAGGCAGCATAAGAGCTGTAGCACTTGGTACTGAGCTATATTCACTTTGGGTTCCTCTCTGCCCTATTAAGGGCAGAGAGACAATAAAGAGCTTTTGGTTCCCATAAGGCAAAAGTGCCCGAGGCTTTTCCTTTCTCCCTTCTAGAGGCATTCCTGAGGGCTACAGGAGTCTGTGCCTCTTACCCAAGGGACCCAAGTGAGTTGTGTTTAGTTATCTGTGTGTGTGGCCATGCCTCCCATCCAAACATCTGGGCTGGACTGGCTAGGAGTGTGCACCACAATACTTTATGATAGTATTTTTAATTTTAATGTACACAAACTCATTAATTTCTTTATAGATGTTGCTCTGTGTGTCCTATGTAGGAGACAATTGCTGTTTCAAAAATTAAAATGTTTCCTTCCACAAGCTTTAATTTTATATTTTATATACAGATCATATTATATCTTGAATTAATAGGCTTATATTGAGAGGCAGAAATCAAGATTACATCTGGATATCTAATAGTCCAGCATCCTTTGTTGAAAGGGCTATTTTTCCCACCACAGAATTTTAGTGCAGACTTGATCCTATGAATCTGTTTTTAAACTCTTTGTGCTGTTTTACTGGTTTAGTAGTTTATTCCTATATAACTAACAGTGCCATAATTAATGTAATCAAAATAAATATCTGGTAGTATAAATCCTCCAGCTTTACTCTTATTCTTCAAGATCATCTTGGCTATTCCGGGTCTTTAGTTGCACATAAATTGTTGAATGAGTTTGTCAAATTGCACATGTACCTCTACACACAAACTACATAATTTTATGGGAATACTTTTCATCATTTCAACAGACAAATTTGAGAAAAAATTGTTATATTTACAATACAAAACCTTCCAATTCATTGGTCTGGTTTGTCCTTTTAATTATTTATGTTTTCTTTAATTACAATAGTGCTTAGCAGTTTTCTCCTATATGTGGTTATTTTGAAGATGAGTCTTTTCCTAGATATTTTTAAAGATTTTTGTCTTTACTTCTGGTTTAAGAAGGCAGACTAAGGGCAACTGTGATGTGATGTGGTAAAACAAATGAGTTAGAATAGGAAGAATGGATTCTTTTCCAAAGAAAGAAAGCCCGCAGAAGCACAGAAACCACAGAGGAAATTGTGATATGGTCCCAAGTTACAGAATAGAGCTTAACAGGGGCAGTGACTGATCAGGACATATCTCCAGCCATGGCTTCCCATTGGGAGGAGAAACAGAGTCCTCATGAATGGCCATCAGAATGGCAGTCAGGTAGGACAAGGCCATAGTCCTTGAAATCCTTGAACTCTTCTGGGGATTTGGTGAGATAGTGGCTCTTCCTGACTGGGAGTTAAACATTGAAGAAGTTGACTCTCTTTCCCATTCTCCTATTCTCCAAGACCCAGTGTCATTTTGAGAGGGAACTTATTGTATGAGACTGAGCTATCTCTGGGGTAGGGGGACAGAAAACAAAGAATTATCACTCATGGAGAGTTTATGGATGACCAAGCACAGCCGTCATGGTGGGAGCCTGCAGGGGAGAAAAGCTGAGAAGCAGAAAGCTAGGAAAGGGTTGGAGTCATAATATGACCTTCAAGGGCAACTTCCCAATGGACTATTTCCTCCAACTTGATACTACCTCCTGAAGGTTTTACCACACCTGCCACTAGTGCCACTAGCTAGGGACTGAGCCTTTAGTACATGGCATTTGAGGGAGACTTAAGATACATACCATGACATCTATATTTTTCTCTTGAAGATGATTTTTGTTATGTTTGTTGACTTTTTATTCAGTTCCAGATATTTTCTATGAAAATTTATGGAAGCTATAGATGTGATCTTCATCCGGAGAAGAGTTACTTCTCTTTTCTAAGTTTCAAAGGGACAAATCACTTAAATGTAATCCTCGACTAAAGTGACCCAAGACTAATTTACAATCTTTTTTCTCAGTACTTGGGAATTGAACCTAGGGCTTTCTGCATGCTAGGGAAGCACTCCACCACTGAGCTTCAACCCCAGACCCCTTTATATGTTTACTTTGATACAAGGTCTCATTAAATTGCATAGATTGTCTCTGGCCTTCAACTTGCCATCCTCCTGCCTCAGCCTCCCAAGTGGCTAGGATTATAAATGTGTACTACAGTGTCTCCTTTAATTTGCAGTTTTTATATAAATTCTTTTTTCTGTTTTAGATCCATTCCTAGAGTTTAATGCTTCATGAATTCAAACTGAGAGGCTGTAGCATATCCCAGTGATGTTACCACATGTGGGATCCAGAATTCCAAATTTTACTCCTACAACATGAAACTGCTGAAAATTCTCATTTTCTTTTTCAGCTGTTTTCTGTTTTATTACCATCTTGCCCTTGAAGCTCCATGAAACAAGGACTTGAGGAGGAAATTGCTGCAGTTTTTTAGCCCATGAATTTGAGACTTCCTGTTCTCTGGAAATAGCCTCTAATATCACTCTTTTAAATAGGAGAAGTTCAATATCTGTCTTGAAATTGATTAAAAGCATTTTGGCTTCTCTGTCTCTTTCTTGGCACCAGAAATCAGTAAATTGACCAAGGAGAAAAGCAACAAATAAAAAGTTTGGCTATGATGATAGTTACTTTTCCTTTCATTAGGATCTGGACATTCACATTTTAGTTATCTTTGGAACTGTCCTGAGATCTTCAAAATAGATGTTGACTTTACTCCAGGCCTTCTGTTTCTTCTCAGCAGAAGCATTGGTCTGGTGCAAGCTATTCTATCAAAGCCCATAGCATGTATTGGTCTTTGAATTAATTCTACTTTGTGGGTATATCATAGGTTACAAATTCCACAAAATACCTATAGAATACTTATAATATTTTTCATATACTCTGTTGTACATAGGGTTGCTATGAGTCGGACCTGACTCAATGGCACCTAACAACAATAAAACAAGTCACAAAGAAAAGCTCAATAGAACAAAAAAGCAGAAATATACAAGTTATTACTTTCTCCAACTTCAGTGTATAAACTAGAAATAAATCAAAAGATAACTTGGAAATTCTAAGAATGTTTTAATTAACGTGCTTTAACAATAAATCAAAATTGACATACAGAAGATTTAGATATAAGAAATTATGGAATTATTGCACTTCAAAGTCCTAGTCTTGAAACAATGTGGTTGCATG
>VMDO01041812.1:0-10949 GCA_007922755.1 Pedetes capensis
AGCTGGTAGAGCCAATCATTAAGTGGTGATTAGATCATAACGGGGCTGGGATTTAGCTCAGTTGGTAGAGCGCCACTCTGCAGTCTCTGAGGTCCTGAGTTCAATTCCCAGCACTCGCAGAATGGGAGAAGGACGTGGCAACCCACTCCCAAGGCAATCCCGAAACAATCAGCCATCAAAAACCCTATAAGGGTCGCTATGAGTTGGACACAACTCAACGGCACCTAATGACAACAACAGATCATAAGGGCTCTGACTTAGTCGATTAATCCATTGATGGATTCATAATTTGATGGCATTTTTGAGAGGTGGTAGAAATTTTCCAAAGTAGGGCCTACATAGAGGAAACAGTTCAGTAGAGATGTGTCCTTTGGGGCTATATCTTGTCCTAAGCCTCTCTACATAGCTCTTTGCTTCCTGGGTACCCTGAGGTCAGCAGCCTTTGATGTTACACATTCCTGCTGCCAAAGCATTCTGCCTCACCACAGGCCCACTGCAATGGAACCAGCTGACCATGGAAGGTAGC
The DNA here is from genome assembly GCA_007922755.1 of Pedetes capensis. NCBI lineage: Eukaryota > Metazoa > Chordata > Mammalia > Rodentia > Pedetidae > Pedetes > Pedetes capensis. The sequence goes on from VMDO01041812.1 coordinate 527, forward strand.
ATCTACTGAAAAATAAACTAATTGTTAAAGCCAAGTAAGGAGAGTGACATTTCATTATGTGAGATAAACAAGTAGGATCATAGAATGCTCATATCCATTGAAGCAGCATAGGCAAGCAAGGAGAAAGCTAATTGATCACTAATATGATCAGTGGAAAGCTATAAACAGTGATGATTGTGAAAGCTAACCTGACCAAAATCAGATTAAGTCAGCAAGCTCTCTTTGAACCCTTCACATATACTTAATATGTAATGGTGACTGGGGACAAGATATGATGGAAAGGTAAGCTGCAGGAGCAAAAGTATGTATTGTTGATTATAGGTTCTGATGCCTCCGTATTTTTATTTAGAATTTCTTTATAATGTTTTAATATATATCCAAATTAAATATTAAAAGCTTAAATTAAGAAATGTTCAGAAATCATAAGCATCTTGTATGACTTTCAAAATTCAACCTATTTAAAATGCAAATTTTGTCAAAAAATCCTGTTGATTAAAAGTATTTATTTTTTACCTATTTATTTTTCTACTATTTTTAACCTTAGTAAAAGTGTCCTTAGTTGCTTTTATTATTTATGATTTGACTCAGTTTTTCCATGGCAGATCAGTAGAGCTCATTTGTCAGTTTTTAGATATAAATATGAATTTGCATATGCTTTTTATGTATTTCTTGAATTAGAAATTTTTAATGCCATTTTCCATTTGTGATATTTGTGCCATGTGGGCAAAAACCCGAGGCAGCAGTTTTTATAAGGTCAAAGAATGGTAAGATGATTATGAAACAAAAAGAAAGGGAATGTTATTACATTAAGCCAGAGATGCACTCATTTGAGCAGTGTGAGAGATGTATACCAAGGTGGAAATAGAGGTAGTTCTTTGTCATCTCATTGTTCTTTTAAGTTAAAGATGATGTTGTTGTTAGATGCTGTCAAGTCAAATCCGACTCATAGTGACCCTATGTACAGTGGAAAGAAACACTCCCTGATTCTGTGCCAGGCACATGATCTTATTTATATTTAAGCCCATTATTGCAGACACTGTGTCAATCCATCGGGTGGAGAAGTTTCCTTTTTTTCATTGACCTGCCACTCTCCCAAACATGATGTCTTTCTCCAGGGATTGGTCTCTCCTGACTACATGTCCAAAATATGTAAGACACAGTCTAGCCATCCTTGCTTCCAAGGAGCACTCTGGTTGCACTTCTAGGACAGATCTGTTGGTTCTTTTGGCAGTCCATGGTATATTCAATAATCTTCTCCAGCAACATAATTCAAAAGCATCAATTCTTCTCCTGTATTCCTTGTTCAATGTCCAACCATGTGATGCAACTGAAAATACCATGGCATGAGTCAAGCGCACCTTCGTCTTCAATGTGATATCTTTACTTTTCAATATGCTAAAGAGATCTTTTGCCACAGCTTTTCCCAAAGCAATGTGTCTTTTGATTTCTTGAATGCTGTTTCCATGGATGTTGATTGTAGAGCCAAGTAAAGCAAAATCATGGACAACCTCAATCTTTTCTCTATTTATTGTGAAGTTGCTTACTGACCCAGTTGTAAGGATTTTTATTTTGTTGATAATTAGTTATGATCCATACTGAAGGCTATGATCTTTGACCTTCATCAGTAAATGTTTTAAATCCTCTTCACTCTCAGCAAGTAGAGTGTGTCATCTGCATAATGCAGGTTGTTCATGAGTCTTTCTCCAGTCTTGGTGCTGTGTTCTTTTGCATTAAAGTCCAGATTCTTGGATGATTTGCTCAGGACATAAATTGAAGAGATATGGTAGAAATATACAGCCCTGATTCATACCTTTCTCAACTTTAAACCAGGTAGCATTTCCTTGTTCTATTTGAATAACTGCCTCTTGGTTCATGTACAGATTTCTCATGAGTACAATTAGGTTCTTGGGTATTCCTATTTTTGGAAGTGTTATCCATAATTTTTTATGATCAACACAGTCAAATGCCTTTGCATAGTCAATAAAACATAGACAAACCTCTTTCTGATATTCTCTGCTTTCAGCTCATATCGACCTGACATCAGCAATAATATTTCTGGTTCCCTACCCTCTTTTGAATCTGACTTCATTTTCCAGCAGTTCCCTATCTATATGCTGCTGCAGTTGCTTTTGAATAATTCTTAGTAAAATTTTGCTTGTATGTGATATCAATGATATTGTTCAGTAGTTTCCACATTCAGTTGGATCCCCTTTTTTTGGGAATAGGCACAAATATGGATCTTTAGCAGTGAATTGGCTAGGTAGCTGTTTTCCAAATCTGTTGGCATAAACATGTTAGCACTTCCCGTGCTGCATCTATTTGTTGAAACATCTCAATTGGTATTCCATCAATTCCTGGAGCCTTGTGTTTCTCCAATTCCTTCAAGGCATCTTCTACTTCATCCTTTAATACCATTGGTTCCTGATCATATGCAACCTGTTGAAATGGTTGGTCATCCACCAAGTCTTTTTTGTATAATGACTTTGTGTATTCCTTCCATCTTCTTTTGATATTTCCTGCATCATTTAATATTTTCCCTGTAGAGTCCTTCACTATTGCCACTTAAGGCTTGAATTTTTTTCTTCAATTCTTTCAGCTTAAGAAACACAGAGCATGTTCTTCCCTTTTGGTTTTCTGTCTCCAGCTCTTTGCACATGACATTTTAATATTTGTTTTTGTCTTCTTGAGCTGCCTTTTGAAATCTTCTATTTAGTTCCTTAACTTCATCATGTCTTCCTTTTACTTCAGCTGCTTCATGTTCAAAGGCAAGTTCCAGAGTCTCTTTTGATGTGTAATTTGGTCTGTTCTTTTTTTCCTCTATTTTTAATAAACTTTTGCTTCCTTCATGAATAATATCTTTGACGTCATGCCACAACTCATCTGGTCTCCCATCATTTGTGTGTAATACATCAAACCTATTCTTGAGGTGGTCTCTGAACTCAGGTAGGGTATACTCAACGTCTCTTGTACACTTGTTCGAATTTTCTATAGTTTCAGTTGGAACTTGCATATGAGAAGTTGATGGTTTGATCCACAATCAGTACCTGGTCTTGTTCTGACCTTTGATATGGAGCTTTTCCATCAACTCTTTGCACAAATGTAGTCAATTTGATTCCTGTATGTTCCATCTGGCGAAGTCCATGTGTATAGTCACTGTTTATGCTCATGAAAAAAAAATGTATTTGCAATGAAAAGGTCATTGGTCTGTCAAAATTCTATCATGTGATCTCCAATATTGTTTCTGTCACCAAAGCCATATTTTTCAAGTACTGAACTGCCTTCTTTGTTTCCAACTTTGCATTCCAGTCACCAGTAATTATCAGTATGTCCTGATTGCATGTTTGATCTATTCAGATTGCAGAAGCTGGTAGAAATCTTCCCTTTCTTCATTTGCGGCCTTAGTGGTGGGTGCATAAATCTGAATAATAGTCATATTAACTGGCCTTCCTTGTAGGTATATGGATATTATTCTATCACTGACAGCATTGTACTTCAGGACAGATCTTGAGCTGTCTTTTTTGATGATGAATACATCCCCATTTCTCTTTAGTTTGTCATTCTCACCATAGTAGACCATATGATTATTTGACTCAGAATGACCCCTGCTGGTCCATTTTAGCTCACTGATGCCTAGAATGTCAATGTTTATGCACTCCATTTCTCTTTTAAAAATTTCTAATTTTCGTAGATTCATACTACGTACATTCCATGTTCTAATTATTAATGGATGTTTATAGTTGTTTCTACTCCTTTTGAGTCATGCCACATCAGCATGGAGGTCCCTCGGGTTTTACTCCATTTCCTTCATTTACTTCTTCAAGGTAGACTCTATTTTGAGGAGGCAACTCTTCCCCAGTAGTTTGTTGAGTGTCTTCCAACCTGGGGGCTCATTTTCTGGCACCATATCTGACAGTGTTTCTTTGCTATTCCTAGGATTTTCAATAGCTAGTTGTTTCGGGGGTGGTTCGCCAGTTCCTACTCCCTAGTCTGTCTTAGTCTGGAAGGTCAGCTGAAACCTGTACACCATGGGCGACCCTGCTGGTATCTGAGATACTGGTGGCATAGCTTTTAGCCTCATCCCAACATAAAAGCCTGCACAGTGCTGCAAACTGACAGACATGTGGGGGTAAAGATATTTTGTAACAAAACTGGATCTTCCTTAAGAATACCTTAACATCAGGCAATTAAGCAGTTTTCTGACTTTTCTTTGAATATTTTGATATTTATAGTCCTCTCTCTGCATTGGTTGCAGATTCATCAGACCCTCTAAAGTAGTTCTTGGTTTAGGGTGAGTGATGAATAAGTGATTATCTAAATGTCATCTGGTTAGCTAACATAGCATTAAGAAATATTTATTTGTAAGGTAATAAGCTCATTATGTGAATAATGTTTGAGGCAAAAAATTTGTCCTATAATTCTGTCTTTTAAATTTCTAGGAATGTTTAGAATTACAGAATTTGTTGAATCAATGATTTAACATGTAATTTAAACTTATTCTGTAGTTAACACAATAAAATATTAGAAACAATATTTATCTTTGGTTGGCATTTTATTTCCAACTCAGTGGTTTTATTTGCTTAACTGATAAAGGTTATTGTCATTCTAGGTCTAGTTCAACAACACATTATAGGACTATCTATTAAGAGAACTAACAACTTGGGGAACAAAATTTAAATATAAACATAATCTAGCACTTAAAAATAACATTTTTATTATTTGAATGCAGAGAGGAAGCTTCACTTGTAAATCTAGAACAATTTATTAGAAAAATTGTCACTGCAAAATAAGCACAAGTTTTCTGGTCATTAGTTGGCTTATAAACCAATATTAAATACAAGTTAAATTTTCTTCTTTTTTCTTTCCTTTTTTCTTCTTTTTCCTTTTCTTTCCTTCTTCCTTCTCCTCCTCCTCCTCCTTTTTCCTTTTCCTCTTCCTCCTCTCCTTCTTCTCTTTTTTCCTCTTCCTCTCCTCCTCCTCCTCCTCCTCCTCCTTCTTCTTTTTTTATATTACTGAGGGTTTGAACCTAGGACCTTGCACGTGCTATGCAAGTGTCCCACCACTGAATTGTACACTCAGCCCCTTTTCAAATTTTTTTAAAAAATATTTAAATTATTTTTATTTTGAGACAGAGTCTCACTAAAGTGTGCAGGTTGCCTTTAGGTTTGAACTTGCAATCCTTCTGCCTCTACCTCCTGGTCACTGGGATTACAGGTATGCACCATATTGCCTGGCACAAGTTAAATTTTAATTGGCTATATGTTATTAGACTGTCAGCCAGATATCTCAGTAGAATGACATGAAAATTATAATATTAATTATGAATGTAATGCTAATTTTCAGGTATAGTTAACCTCTTTTAAAACCTGCTCAGTGATCAGTTCTTTGCTTTTCAAAAAATTTTATACTAGTCAATGTTTTCTGGCTAATTTGACTATAATTATAAAAGTATTGAAATTTTGTTGTTGTTAGTGGTTGTTGAGTTGGGTCCAACTCATAGAAACCCTATACAGAACAGAACAAATCACTCCCCAATTCTGTGCCAGGAACACAGTCTTTTTTATGTTTAAGCCCATTGTTGTAGACATGGTGTCAATCCATCTAGGTGAAGGTCTTCCTTTTTTATTGTTGACCCACCACTCTCCCAAACATGATATCCTTCTCCAGGGATGCATTCCTTCAGACAACACTGACAACATGTCCAAAATACATCAGATGTAGTCTAGCCATCCTTGCTTCCAATGAGCACTCTGGTTGCACTTTTTTTTTTTTTTTTGTGGTACTGGGGGTTGAACCCAGGGTCTTGCGCTTGCATGCTTTGCAAGTGTTCTACCACTGAGCTACACCATCAGCCCATATTTTAAAATTTTTATTTATTATTTATTTATTTATTTATTGCAGTACTGGGGTGTTGAACCCAGGGCCTCACGCTTGAATGCTTTGCAAGTGCTGGACCACTGAGCTGCACCACAGCCCAATTTTTTCACTTTTTTTGAGACAAGGTCTGGCTAAGTTAGCAGACTGCCTCTGGTCTTGAACTTGCAATTCTCCTGCCTCTGCCCCCCAAGCCACTGGGATTACAGGCGTGTGCCACTGTGCCTGGCTCATTGTTTTTTTTTACTTTTTGAGGTAGGGTCTCGCTAAGTTATGCAGACTGCCTCTGACCTGGAACTTGCAATCCTTCTGCCTCTGCCTCCTGAGTTGTTGGGATTATAGGCAAGTACCACCGTGCCAGGTTTGGTTGCACTTCTTCTAGGACAGATCTGTTGGTTCTTTTGGCAGTCCATGGTATATTCAATATTCGTCTCCATCACCATAATTTGAAAGCTTCAATTCTTCTCTTGTCTCCCTTATTCAATGTCCAGCTTTCACATCTGTATGATGGGACTGATAATACCATGGCATGAGTCAGGCACACCTTCATCTTCAATGTGACATGTTTACTTTTCAGAGATCTTTGGCAACAGTTTTTCCCACTGCAATATGTCTTTTGATTTCTTGACTGCTGCTTCCATGGGTATTGATTGCAGAACCAAGTAAAGCATATTCTTACACAGCCTCAATCTTCTCTCCATTTATCATGAAGTTGTGTACTCACTCAGTTGTAAAGAGTTTTGTTTTGCTGATGTTGAGGTGTAATCCATACTGAAAGCTGTGTTTTTTTATCTTCCTTAGCAAATGTTTCAAATCCTCTTCACTCTCAGGAAGCAGAGTTGTGCAATCTGTATAACACAGGTTATTAATGAATATTCCTCCAATTCTGATGCCGTGTTCTTCATAAAGTTTAGCTTCTTAGATTATTTGCACTGCACAGAGATTGAAGAGGATGAAGATGAAATGCTACAGCCCTGACATAGACCTCTCTTGACTTTAAAGCCGGCAATATTCCTTGTCCTGTTCAAACTACTGCTTCCTATTTCATGCACACATTTCTCATGAGTAGAGTTAAGTGCTCTGATATTGGCATTCTTTGTAATGTTGTCCATAATTTGTCGTGATCCACATAATCAAGTGCCTTTGCATAGTCAGTAAAACATAGATAGACATCTTTCTGGAATTCTTTACTTTCAGCTAATATCCATCTGACATCAGCAATGGTGTCCCTGGTTCCATACCCTCTTCTGAATCCAGCTTGATTTTCCAGCAGTTCCCTGTCTGTATGCTGCTGTAGTCACTTTTGAGTGATGATTAACAAAATTTTGCTTGTGTGTGACAGTAATGATATTGTTTGATAATTTGCACGTTCAGTTGGATCCCCTTTCTTGGGAATAGGCATAAAAATGGATCTCTTCCAGTCAGTTGGCCAGGTAACGGTTTTCCAAATCTCTTGGCATAAACACATTAGCACCTCTAGTGCTACATCTGTTTGTTGAAACATCTTGATTGGTATTCCATCAATTCCAGGAGCCTTAGATTTCTCCATTTCCTTCAAGACAGCTTCCACTTTGTCCTTCAGTAAGTTCTTGATCATATGCAACCTCTTGAAATGGTGGGTCATCCACTAATTGTTTTTGGTATAATTGCTTTTTGTATTCCTTCCATTTTCTTTTGATGTTTATTGTGTCCTTTCATATTTTCCATATCCATCACTATTGCCACTTGAGTCTTGAAATATTTTTTCAGTTCATTAAGCTTGAGAAAATCAGAGTGTTCTTCCCTTTGGTTTTCTATCTCTAGCTCTTTGCACATGTCAGTAGATATTTAATTTTGTCTTCTCTGGCTGCCTTTTGAAATCTTCTGTTTAGTTCTTTAATTTCGTCATATCTTCCTTTTACTTTAGCAGCTCAGTGTTTAAGGGCAAGTTTCAGATTCTCTTTTGACATGTAATTTGGTCTTTTCTTTTTTTTTCCTGTCTTTTTAATAACCTTTTGCTTTCTTCATGAATGATATCTTTGATGTCATGCCACAACTCATCTGGTCTCCTATCATTTGTGTGTAATGCATCACACCTATTATTAAGGTGATCTTAGAACTCAGGTGGTATATACTCAAGGTCATACCTTGGCTCTGATATACTTGTTCAAATTTTCTTCAGTTTTAGTTTGAACCAGCAGATGAGCAGTTGTTGGTCTGATCCATAGTCAGTGCCTGTTCCTCTTCTGACTTTTGATATTGAACTCTTCCATTATTTCTTTTCACAAATGTGGTCAGTCTTGTTCTCAGTGTTCTATCTGGTGACTTCCCTGTGTATGGTTGCCATTTATGTTGGTAAAAAAAAAATGTACTTGCAATGAAAAGGTATATTTCAGATCCATTTCAGATTGCAGAAGCTGGTAAAAATCTTCCTTGTATTCATTTGTAGCCATGGTGGTGGGTGTATAAGTTTGAATAATAGTCATATTAGCTGGCCTCCTTGTAAGTTTATCAACATTATTTAATCACTGATAGCATTGTACTTCAGGACAGAGCTTGAGATATCTTTTTTGATGATGCAACTTTATTACTCTTTGTTATTCCCAGCACAGTAGACCATATGATTACTGATTTGAAATGGCCCATGCCAATCCATTTTAGCTCACTGATGCCTAGAATGTCAATGTTTATGTGCTCTGTTTCCCTTTTGACAATTTCTAGTTTTCCTATGAGCATCACTATGAATTGGACCCAATTTAACAGCACCTAATAACAGCAACAATTTTCCTAAATTCATACTATGTACATTCCACATTCCAATTATTAATGGGTATTTACAGTTGTTCCTTCTCATGTTGAGTCATGCCACATTAACAAATGGAGGTCCCTGGGTTTTTCTCCATTCCTGTCATTAAGGTAGACTATACTTTGAGGAAGCAACTCTTTCCCAGTCATCTTTCCAAGCTGGTGTGCTCATTTTCTGGCACTATCATATTTTAGTCAGAATTGAGCACTACCCTTGAGAGAGAATTAGTATTGAATTAGGAATTTAATTGAACCTTTATATTAAGCTCACTCCAAGTATGCAATTTGTCTTGCTTATCACACTTGTATTTCTGTCAACATTTTTATTTAAGCTTTTATATCATGGTATTGATAGGGATTTAGCCTTGATGAGCAGGACATATTAGAAAGAACATATATTTTGGAGACAGATTGAGCTAGGTTTTAATCTCAGCCTCATATTTTAACAGTTATGTGACCTTAAGAGATCTTATCCCTATGAATCTGTTTACTTATTTGTAAAATGGTGCCAATAAGTTTTATGCAGAAATTTTAATGATTAAAGGTAATACATGTATCAAAATAATATATAATGGAAAAAATGTACCATGCATACAAAAAAGAAAAAGGAATTACAGTGAATATACTTATACCAAATGAAATAGAGTATAGAATAAATTTACTAGAGGTAAAGAGGGGCTGGGATTTAACTTAGCTTGTGGAGTGTTGCTCTGTGCTCTGTGAGGCCATTGGTTTGATCTCCAGCACTGCAAAAATGGGGGAAGGACACAGCAATCCACTTCCAAAGCAATCCCCCAAAACACTCAGCCATTGAAAATCCTATGAATAGCAGAGAAGCCCTGACATAGTGCTGGCATGACACAGTGTTGGGGAGTGTGTTGTTCTGTTTCACATAGGGTTGCTATGAGTTGAACTGACTCGATGGCACCTAACAACAAAAGAGCTACAGAGGGATATCTTGCAATGATGAAAGAGTCAATGCATCACTTGGGAGGTAAAAAGGGAACAACATAAGGGGTAAAGAGGGAGAGAACAAGTGCAAGATACAGGATGCAATTTTATGAAAATCACATTATGAATCTCACTATACTGTACGCAGTTTAAGAAAAATATCATAATCTACCTCATAAATATGTACAATTATTACATGTTAATCAAAAAATATCTTGTAACATGTTTAAGGAGCTAGAAGTGTTAACAATCCTGATTTGATAAAGGTACATTGTATATATAAACTGAATTATCACTCTGTACCCCATAAATATGTACAATTAAAATACTACTAATAAAAAAAGACAGAAAAGAATTAATGCATGAGGAAGATCTAACAATGGTAAACATATATGCTTAACATCAGAGCTCTAAAATATGTTAAGCAAAATCTAACATGATTGAAAGGAGAAATAGACAACATTAATACTTTGAGACTTCAGTGTTCTACTTTCAGTCCTGGGTAGAACAATTAGGAAGACTATCAATAAATAATTAAAAGACTCACCAATACTATAAACAAACTAAAGCTTACAGATAACTATACACCACTACACTCATCAGTAGCAGAACACACATTCTTTTCAAGTGCACATGGGAAATATTTCTTGTAAATAGATCGTATTCTAGGCCATATAACAAGCCTCAATAAATTTGAAAGAATTGAAATCATACAAAGTATCTTTTCTGACCACAGTAGAGTTTAATTGGAAATCAACAACTAAAAGCAATAGGGAAAATTCACAAATAGGTGAATATTAGCAGACATACACTTAAA
>VMDO01041813.1:0-10930 GCA_007922755.1 Pedetes capensis
CCTCCTCCTCCTCCTCCTCCACTTCTTCTCCTCCTCCTCCTCCTCCTTCTTCTTCTTTTTCCCTTTTTTTTCTGTGAAAAGGTCTTGCATGTATCCCAGACTAGGCTTGAACACAATCCTTCTTCTTTAAACTCCAGAGTGCTGAGATAACAGACAAGTGCCAGCATGCCCATTTGTCCATGTTCCTCATGGTCTTTATTTGAAATGCTATACTGTGTCTTATTGTCATATTTAGCTCCACAAAATAGTGAAGTTTTCAGGGAGCCAAAGTCCATTTAATTCATCTTTACTTCTTTTTACTTCATATTTAAAAATATGGATGATTTTCTAACTTATAAATCACAGTTGATTTCACAGTTAACTTCCTGCTATAATCTCTATAGTATTTTACCTTTGACAAAATGACTGTTTTGAAAGTGTTATTATACTTAATGTCTAAATTTGGTTTAAATTATTATTCTTTATTATTATTACTTTTTGGTGGTACTTGGGAGTTGAATGCAGGGCCTCACACATGCTTTGCAAGTGCTCAATTACTGTGCTGCACCATCAGCATATTATTTGTTTATTTATTTATTTTTAAGACAGGGTTTTGCTATGTTGCTCAAGCTGCATCTGAATTTGAATTTATGATCCTCTTGCCTCAGTATCTCAAATCCCTGGGATTACAGGCATACACCACTGTGCCCAGCTCAAAAGACTGATATAATTGAGTGTACCTTCTGCACTGTCAGAGTCACTTACAGTCAGATTATAAATAAAGGAATAGATCCTTAAGCCAGATCTAATCACATTTATATAATTCCTGTGATAATGTTATATGGGAGAAAGAAAACTGACCTTGATCAGAGAGAAGTTTAAAAGTTTAAAGAGTTATACTCAAGTTCTCTTACTACCATGTTTTGCTTCTCAGTTTTTCTTAGACTGTGTCTTGTCATCACTGAAAGAACTACTTCAGCCTTAAAAAAAAATATTTTTTAGCAGCAGGGGGTATTGAACCCTGGGCATCACACATGCTTTGTAAGTGCTCTACCACTTAGTAGCACCCCCAGTATAATTTTACATTTTATTTTGAGACAGAGTATCACTAAAATTACATGGGCTGCCTCTGACCTTGAACTTGTGATTCTCCTGCCTCTGCCTCCCCAGTTTCTGGGATTACAGGCATATAGCTCTGCACCTGGCATACTTATTTTCATTATCATATATTCACAAATTATAGTTGTATACATTTATGAGGTACAAAGTTGATGTCATTTTGAGGACAATGTATAATGATTAAATCAAGTTAATTGATAGATCTATCACTTGAAATATTTGACATTATTATGATAACACTATTTGAAATTTACTCAGTGACATTTATTTTTCTAATATCATGCAATAAAACTTTATTCAGCAGAATATTGTACAACTTATGTGGTACATGCAGCTTATTATTTCAATGAGAATCCTTCATGGAGATGAGTGATAATTGGGCAGAGTTTGAAAAAAGAATTTGTTTTTTTGTTTTGTTTTGTTTTGCTTGTGGTGTTGGGGATCAAATCCAAAGGATCTACCACTGAGTCATACCTGCCTTACCCCAGGCCAAGAAACAATTTAATAACATAGATGGAGAGAAAACTAGCTGTAAGTAATGTAAGCAAAGATATGAATGTCTAAATTGTCACAGTTTCACAGTTTGAAACATTGAGCTAAATATAATAAGAGGAGATTTATGAGGGATAAATGTAAAGCTCTGTATTAGGTTACCAAACCAATAAAACTCCTCTAAATAAATAGTCACACAATATAGGACAGAGAACTGTGGTATAAAGCTAGTATATGTAAATGCATCTTATACAATCTAGCAGCTAAAAGAAGAGTATGAGAACTTGTGATGTGCTTTGTCAAAACAAATGTGCAATCACACACACACACACACACACACACACACACACACACAAACAGGGAGTTGCTTCCTGGGAACTGCATTAAAAGACAAGTATGATTCTCATTGTCTTTTGGGTCAGATAGTCACACCTCAGATGGACCACAATTGTAATATTTTTATTTTTTCCTTTATTACCCAGAAGAAAAATCTTAGCCTTATGGTCATAACTGTCTAATTGTTTTTGTTACATGCCATTGAGTCAGGTATGATTCATGGTGATCCTCATAGGGTTTTCAGTGGTTGACTGTTTGTGGATTGCTTCAGGAGTGGATTATCATGTCCTTCTCCTATAGTCTCCTTTATTATGGAACAGGAAAATCTTAGCCCTGTGATCACAACTGTCAAGGAGTTGAGTCAAAAGAAGAATAAGGCTGCTCTGTGTGGCCACAGAGAACAGACTATAATCCAACATTGTGGATTCTGTAAGGTAATAGAATAGTGTTAAATCTTCAAAGAATGAAAGTCCTTTCAGGAATCTAGCCTGATGATAATGAAATTAATTGCCTCTGGGTAGGGAGCTCAGCATCATTGGTGATTAGTGATCATGAGGCTGAATGTACCCTTGTTATATCATCTATTAAGGGATGCCTGCTCCCAATACTAAGGATAGAAGTAAGTTGCTTTAAGCTGTCTTCTCATGTGATATTTTCTCATAGTACTACTTTGCTATTATTACCATTACTATGTTAAATACTTTGGGCATGCTAACTTGTTTAGTCTTTCTTTTTGTAGTGCTTGGGATTAAACCTAGGAACCTGCACATACTAGGCAAGCAAGTACCATCCCCAGCTCTTACCTTGTTTAATCTTTCTATCAGACAGCCCATTTGCATATTTATATCTTTATTTTACAGCAAGTTGACAAGCTTAGGAGGAATAAGTAATTGGCTAGAGTTAAACAACCAGCAAATGGAAGAGCTAAAACTAGACAAAATCTTCAAAAAGAATTAACACCTTTCTGAAAGAAAAAGAATTTTGAAAAACCTTTCTGAAGTTGTTTTTATAAAAAATTTTAATATATCAGAAAAATAACTGAAATTTATTTTATTTTCTATTTTTCAACAGTTCAGTAAAATGAAATTACTTTGATATAACATTTTGATTGATAAATACACTAACCTCTTTCAAAGTAATTTCTGTAAAAGGCATTTCAGTTGTCAAGGCTAGGGGATGCTTAAAGTTGTCCGAGGAACATAATTCATTATTTCATTTCTCCATTCTAAAAATAACATATACTTTTTGGATAATGCAAGCCTCATTCATGCTTTTATTTATTTATTTAACAAATATTTATTGAATACTTACTGTATGCCAGATAGTGATCTAATTCTAGAATCGCAGCAATGAACAAGACAGATGATATGCCTAGACTCATGAAGCTTCCTGGACTAGTGGCAGGGGCAAGCAAACAAATAATTCATAAAATAATTTCACATAACAATGTATAAAATACCAGTATGTACAATTTTAGGTAACAGTGTATACAATACAATGATTTCAGACAATAATGTGTATAATGTGTAAACATGTGGGATATCTAGCCAGTTAGGTTGAATTTAACCTATTTTTACCGATATTATACAACTATGTATTTTATCAGAAGATTAGAGTTATTTGAATAAATGCAAGGGATTTATGTTTAAAAACAACATGAATGCCTCCATAATGTGCTGATTTAAGATTCATCTTTTTAAATCTTAGAATTTAATAATTGAATATGTTGTCCTTTTACCTGGTTACAGAAGAATAAAATTGAGGATGTGACCTACTTAAAGTCGGTAGAGTGCTACTCTGTGCTCTCTGAGGCCCTGGGTTCAATCCCTAGCGCTGCAAAAATTGAAGAAGAACCTGGCAGCCCACTTTCAAAACAATCTTGAAATAATCCACCATTGAAAACCCTATGAATAGCAGAGAAGCACTGATACAGTGCTGGCGTGGCATAGTGTCAAGGAAGGGTTTCGTTCTGTTGTACTAGGGTTGCTGAATCAGACCCAACTCAATGGCACCTAACAACAACACCAGCAAGTGTTAAAAATCTTCAGTTATTTTTCTCTCCATTAAGAAATGTGATCCAAAAATATGGTGAATGTTTAAATTTAAAAATAAACACATTGCCATTAATTCCTGTCAAAATACTCTCCGTAGCTTCAAACATACTTACTGTTCTTGCCACTTTCAAAGCAGTATTTAAAATCCTCTTTTGTGAGTACCATTAGTTGCACTGCTGTGACTGCCTTTCCTTTATGAATTGATTTAAAATGTTTCTATTTCATGGTAATATTGACTCTGGGGAAGAGCGAGACTTTGCATGGTGTCAGATCTGGTGAATAAGGTGGACGAGGACACACTCTAATGTTTAGTTAGCAGAAATTGCTATACCAGATGTTTGTGATCTGTAATTTAGGATCACTTTAAATTGCTATAGCTCACACCTTATTTGGCTGCACCAAATAAGCTGAAACTTGTCACACACTGTTACTAAGTTTTCATGTACTACTACTTGCTGCTTTCCTTATTGAAGATCTCTGCCTTTTGGTTGCATAGCATTTGGCAGAAACATTCACTGTAATTTTTGATAACACTTCATAAATGATTGAAATGGTTCTATTCCTTTGTAAGATGACATGTAATCTTATCATTGATTAGTGTTTTTAAGAACTCACATGTATGTTGAATCAATAAAAATGAAATAACTCTGATCATATAATTAGTATATAATTTTAAAGAACTGGAGAATAAATATAATTTTTTAGGGAGTGTGTGTAGAAAGGAAAACTTCTTACGTGTTCTCTTTTTTTGAAAGTGAAGCTGTTTGATGTTTATTAGGTAAAGAAAAGGGGTGCTAGATACTTCGGAGTGAAGTGCAGATGCATATATAGAGACCAAGAAAGTGTCATAGTACACATCCAAGACATGGATGTGCGCTTCTCAAAAGAAAGAGGAGCCTATATGTTATGTTTTAATGTACCATCATTTTGAATATCTACTACATGGTAGGCAATGGTGGATTTGTAATAATTAATATAACACCTTATTTGTCCTCATGAAACCCATAATTTAATGAATGAGACAGACAATTACAACATTAAGTACAGTAATAGAGACATAGAGAAGGTCCATGATAGTATGGAGGCAACCATTGAAACTGACATGGATTTGGGGAGGTTTCACAGAGCAGATAACCTTTGGACTAGAGTTTGATAATTGAAGAGAAGTTCACCAGAAGTTCAAAAAGAATACTGTTGGAAAAATCCAAAAAACAAAAACCAAACTAGACCCATCCAACCAGCCAACCAACCACACAAAAACATTGAATGTGTAAAACCCACAGATTATTGAATACGTACAATTTACCTACAATTTGTGCAGTTTATGGGAGTTAAATCTTGAAATATAAAATACCTGTGGAAACTTGTAAAGCGATGGATTATTACTTAGCAAATATTGCAGTTCAGTGACACCATCATATCTTTAGAAAATCATTCTAGGTGTGGTGTGGGGTTGGATTTCTAGGACACAAAGGAGAGCTGACAGAGAATCTAGAGGCAAGATGAGCTGGAAACTATTTTCATTGTGAAAAATGATGCCAATGAGGATGGTAACAAAGGGATGGATGTGAAATTTCTATGGTAGAATCAACTGGACATGGTTGTCAATTTATTATGGGACATGGGGAAGAGGGACATAGTAAGGTTAGGTTAGAATTGGTTAGCCTGGAAAAATGTTAAGTACAAAAAGATTCCTTTTGTCAATGCCTAATTTGAAATTGTATTAAAAATATAAAAATTAAATGTAAATGCAAAATAAGATATCTTACAGGAAAAATAACCTAGGCGTACTATTTACTTTGTAAATTTTGTTTTCACTTTTAAAATAAGTGGGATTTAATGGGAGTGAAGTAAGTCACTTATATGAGGCAGCAAATTTAAGTTCTATTACAAAAAAAAGATAAGATACTATGAAAAAGAGAATTCAGGATTCTGGCAAGGTTCAGAATTTGCGAAGAATAATTAAAGATGTAGCTTTAATTCAAGTGAGGTCAAAGCAACTGATAAATTTTAAGAATGCTAAAATTAAGTAGAGAGAATGAAAAATGTACTCCATCTGAAAGCATTCTCATAAAAAGAAATCAAGAAATGTAAGTAAAGGGATATAATCAAAGAAACCAATTTGAGATAACTAAAAATGTTTTGTTATAATTAAATTAAACATAATCATTTTAATTAAAGTATCAATTTTTCAATATGCTGAGATTTTATCTCTAATATTAATTTTTGCCTTAGGATGTTCCACATATGCTTATGGACGATTACCAAGTGGGTTAAACTATGGAGGGATTGCAAATTATTGTGATGCTTTTTATTATATGCTATTTGGGGTTATTATTGAATTCAGTCCCTTACCTGCCCTGAGCCATGCTAGATGTTGGACTTTTTCCTTCATTCTTCCCTCGCTCTCTCCCTTTCTTCCTTCCACACATACATATTACCAGTATGTAGCTATTGTTGTTGTTGGGTGCCGTAGAGTCGGTATCTGACTCATAGCGACCCTACCTACAACAGGTGAAACACTGTTGTCAGTGCTTCTCTGCTATTCATAGGGTTTTCAATGGTGGATTGATTTTTCGGAGTGGGTTTCTGGTCCATCTCCCAAAGTCACTATTAGTGGCAGCAACTATGTTTGGAATTTGATATATGGACGTGAATAGGAAGAAACAAAGTAGTATCACTGAGGCAATATTATTGCCTCTCCTGAAGAACAGGAGATGGAAGATGTAGGACATAGTATAAAGGAACAAGGGAAACTTTTGAGTGAAGATGAAGATGGGGCTTGAGCAATTAAGAGGAGCTGTTTACATGCAATTGGAAGAAAGATGTGAGCTTGGTCTACTCACCACATAGCAAGGGCCTGAAAGGCTCATGCTCAGCAAGGGGAGAGTGGAGAGGCACTGTAGTTTAAGGAGTTGCAGGGCAAAGGGAGGAATTATCACTTTATTCCTGTGGTATTGGAAACTTCTGGAGTGTATTAAGCAGAAAATGACATAGTCAAGTGGCAGCCTGGGAACCAAGTAGGAGAATATTACAAATAGTCCAGGACCTCTTCTAGATGTCTGATTTCAGCAACTGAATGGATAGGAGCTTTTCTGAAATGAAGTTGAGTGGGAACAGCTTCAAGGGAAATTCAGAAGTTTACTAGTAGGCCTGAGAACTTGTAGACCTATTAGGCTTCCATATGGAGTATTCAAGAAGGCAGTGAATATCTGCTTAGGACAATATCTTTAGTTGATAAGGATTTACTGAACTGTTTAATGGCAAAAATTGCTGAAGCAGAAGGTAAAACATTTCATGGTTAACTGTTCATGTTTGGAGAAGACTTAGCATAGGCATACTCTAACTTAGAGACTGTACAGAATCATAATGAGACTTGGTTAAAAACAAAACAACAAACTTAGAAAAATAAAAGAACAAACTTGCTAGAGAAGTTCTGACCATTCATTTCTGTCTTAAATAGTGCTTTATAAAAATGAATTATAAGGAATCACCACTATTCCAGTTATACTGTCAAAGGACAGTAAGGAAAGAGTTCTTTATTGTATACACACACACACATACACACACACACAGAGATATATTATGTAGCCATTAGGCAGAATGAAATCCTGTGACTCATAGCAATATAGATGAAATATTATGGAGGATATTATGTTAAATGAAATAAACCAGGTACAGAAAAATAAATATTACATATTCTTATTGATATGTGAAAGGTAAAGAAGTTGAACTGAGAGAGTATAAAGTGGTCAGTAGAGGCTGGAAAGGGCAGTAGGGTGGATACACAGAAGTTGGATAGTGGGTACCAAAATACATTTAGATAGGAGGAATAAATTTTAGTTTTCTGTAGCACAGTAGAGTGACTATAGTTTACAACAATGTATTGTGTATCTCAAAATAACTGGAAGAGTTCAAAGTTCTCAACACAAAAAATGTTAATTACTCTGATTTGGTCATTACACATTGGGTACATGTATTGAACTATCACGCCACACTCCATGTATATGTATATATATGACCCGACTTGACACGTCAATTAAAAATAAAATTTCTGTATCAAATAAAAATAAAATGTTCTTATCCTTCAACTGTATCTCAAATGGCATCTAAAGACTAAAGACTAACAGACTAAATCAAGAATAAACTTCTTAAAAGATGACTTTAGAAGTTATAAACAGCATTAATCTTATAAAAGTGTGGATGTATGGAGCACAATTTTAACTATAAAAACAGTTGCTAGTGTATCTCATTTATTTTTATTTTTTTCTTTGCAGATCATGTATTTTAGTTCTTTGTTCCCATATGTGGTACTTATTTGCTTCCTAATCAGAGCACTTCTTTTAAATGGTTCAATTGATGGCATCCGTCACATGTTTACCCCTAAGGTGTGTACCATATTTCTATTTAAGGTATATGATCAGAAAAACATTATGTTTGTTGTTAAAATGTTCTCATAGTTACTTTTAAGGTTTAATTATTTTAGCATGAGTATGTTAACCAGCCTAAGAATACCAGAGCTTTTATCTATTTATAATTAAACCCATCTATCTCCAATTTTAAGTGTCCAACTTTGATTCTAGAGTAAGACTGTCAGTGTCTAAAATCCAAGAATCTCTCTCTTTTTTTTTTGCAATAAATTAACCTCTAGTTTTTACACTGATAAATTTTGAAACTTTCTGATCTTCGTTTACCCATCTTCCTTTATTTCCATGGTTCTTAATATTTTATGCATTGGATTTCATTGAAACAGTGACATCATCTTCCAACTAGAAAATACAACATGTTACTTAGTGTTTCATGAGTTAAGAGATCACCTAAAATGAATAGACTCAGTTGAAGGACCCTGCTGTTTACTACATTAATATCTCATAGAAAATCAGTGTTTTCTAGGATTTTTTTTTGTTTTGAGGGTTTTTTTTTTTTTTTTTTGCGGTTCTTGGGGCTGAACCCAGGGCCTCATGCTAGCATGCTTTGCAAGTGCTGGACCACTGAGCTGCACGCCTAGCCCTTTTTCTTTTTACTTTTTTTTTTTCTTTCTTTGAGACAGCGTCTCGCGAAGTTACGCAGACTACCTCTGGTCTCAAACTTGAATTTGTGATCCTCCTGCCACCACCTCCCGAATTGTTGGGATTACAGGCGGGCGCCACCGCACCCGGCTTCTGTTTTGAGGTTTTGTAACTTCTGGAATGATATTTATAGTGGAAACTTTTATAGATGTGTACACATTTCAGGAAAATTCTCATTAGGATTCATAGAGGGCTCAGAACTTACACTGTCCTTAACTAAATAGAGCTGAACCTAATGCCAGGCATAATGAACCCTATTGATCATGATAACTTGTAGACTTACCTATAACTTGTGATTTTGATTCAACAGGGAAAGACAGGTTTAGGGTGTGTGTGTGTGTGTGTGTGTGTGTAACTTTATTTTGTGAATATATGTGTGTGTGTGTGTGTGTGTGTGTGTATATATATATATATATATATATATATATATATACATAATTAGTTTGCAAATACCATCATAATCAGACATTAAGATAGAATTTCAAAATACTTCAGAAATTGAAAGTTATCTGAAGATGAATATACTGCCAGTGTTGTGCTGTGAGCTAGGCAGTAGGGAGTAGCTTCTGTGGAATTCTTTGTCGCTCCTGGCAGCTGCCTTGAAATGAGGTAAAAGAAGCTGTGTTCTTTGCATGTCTGGTTCTGAGTTGGTATTCATTCTGTAGTAGCAAAAATGCTGACATTGGTGTCTGGTTTTCTTGCCTAGTTCAAAAGTCCTGTTTAACATTTAGAGTCCTTGGAATGTCTCATCAGTGAAAAACTAGTTTAGATTTATAAATTTAAGTATAGTTAAAATTTGCTTCAAATGAGCCATACTGAGTGGCAAAAATATTTATAACATTGAAAAAAATTTTTCTGAGTTCAAAACAAACTAACTGGATATGAATTTCTGAAATTTCTGGAATTCACTTTCTAAGCTGACAATTGCTTATGACACAATTCTGAACGTTTGATTTAAGCAGATACTTTAGAAGTTAATATGATGCTTCCTAGGGCCCCAGTATTTAAAATTGTAGCATAAATGAATACTTTTAGCTTGGAGTAGGGATCATTGTTAAATGTTAAGTTTTTCTTCAGTTTATTTTTCATTGGCAGTTAAAATGTGGTGTTAGGTCACTCTTGGCTGTGATAGTTAATATAAAAATGATAGTAGCTGTAAGTTGACCTGTAATTTACATTGTGTAGGGAAGAAAACCTAGGCATGCAGAATTTTCTGAAATGGTGAGAATAGTTCAGAAACTGGAAGTAATCAGAATAATGTCTTTAGTAAGTGGGTATTTCCTGCCATCTAGTGGATAAAGTCAAAATAGACAGTTGAGTGGATTTTAGTGACCAGCATTAATCATAGACTGATAATGTAGAAATGGTCTATAAACTATGTATATATAAATTATAATTGCATTATAAATTAGAAATATCATCATTATTGTTTCATTATCATATATAATAAACTTAAAAATGGTAATAACTAACAATGATTGCAGCAATAAGTCATAATTGAGAGAACATAGATTTTGGGAATCTACCTATGATCATATTTTATTTCTACCTCACAACTGCTGTGTAATCTTAGGCAGATTTCTTAGCCCTTCAAAACCTCAGCTAATAGTAGCAACAACTCCATGGGTTTTTGTGAATGTCAAATGAGATAAACTATATAAAGTGTTTATCAGTGTTTCTGCCTTTATAGTTTGTATATATTATCAATTATTGAGCACTTAGAGTGTGGTAGGTATTATGGTAAGTGAAACATTATTTTGTTACTTCTGTCTTTCTATAGAAAAAGCTGAAACTAAGGAAAGGTGTGTGACTTGCCTTAGGTCACATTATTATTAAGCTATTACATGACAGAACCAAGATCTGAAACTCTCTGTGGAATTC
>VMDO01041814.1:0-10959 GCA_007922755.1 Pedetes capensis
AAAAAATTATAAAAAAAAAAAAAAAAAAAAAAAAAAAAAAAGAAAAATAAGCAGCTCCTATATATTAACTGATTGTCACTCCACCTGACTCCATATTTAAGATCCAGCTTGTTTGTTTTCTTGGGGGTGGTGATGGTGGTAAACTACAGCCTATAAGCCAAATCCAGCCAGTTATCTGCTTTTATAAAAAAATTTTATTGGAACACAGCTATGCTCGTTCATTTATGCATTATCTGTGGCAGCTTTCACACTACAATGAAAAAAGTTGAGAAGCTGCAACAGAAACTATACGGACTGTAAGACTAAATGTGTTTAATATCTGGCCCATTACAGAAAAAGTTTGCAAAGCTGGGCATGGTGGCTCACACCTGTAATCCCAGCAACTGGAGAGGTGGAGGCAGGAGGATCACAAGTTTGAAACCAGAAGCAGTCTGCATAATTTAGTCTCAAAGTAAAAAGTAAAAAAATTGGCTGGGTGTACAGCTCAGTGGTACAGCACTTGCAAAGCAGGCAAGCATGAAGCCCTGGGTTCAAACCCCTAGTACTGGAAAAAAAGGAAAAAATGAAAAATTTGCAGATCTTTGCTCTTTTTGATACAGTTGTCTCTGTAAGTAGGTTAAGGAGAAATTATAGGAAACTGGATATGGATTACACTGAAAGGCAACCATTTCTATCCTAGAAACAGACATAAAAAGGATACAAAGTCATGTCTGTTGCACAAATCCTACTAAGTGGAACAAAAATTTGTCAATTTAAATGAACTATTATTCACACACACACACACACACACACACACACACACACACACACACACAGAGTAAAAGGACCCTTTTCCCTTTCAAGAATAGTGAATGAGTGAGCTATAGCCAACCCCCTCCTGAGCCCCACACTCTTCATCTCAGCCTAAGACACACCCGCAGAAGTAGGGTCCACACCAGCCGGTCAACTAGGATTGCATCTTGGGGCAGAGGTTAGGTACCACCTCAACTTTGAGTACTGTGTTTCCTAGAATAAAAAGGGTATGAGCAGTGCCCATATTTTGGTGTTCCAAAAATATCTAAGAGAGAAATTATGGAGTATTTCTTGTTTTCATCCTTCTCCTAACTTGGTCATATTAACTTTCAACACAAAAATGTTTTTCTGGATTCTCAGCATTAGCTAATCTGACAGTTCCTCACTATCTTCACCCAAGAAAAACATGGATTCTTAACCATTTTGAACTGGATTCTAACCTAGGAAGAATCACAATAAGAAATGTTATATAGGAAATAAACTTTATTTATCTGTTCCTCCAAGATATTGGACAATAGTCATGAATCTGCATACAATACAGGGATGTGTTGACTAGTTACAATTTACAGTAGTATTTTTCTTCTAAAAATATAAGTACAAAAGCCAGGTAAACAATGAGGTACTGCCATTTGGGACTTATCCTAGCTTAAAGGATTAGTTTTTAGCAAATATTTTAAAAATCAATCTGGGTGATAGTTGATTAAACTCTCTAATTTATCAGAAAAAGTCCACCTCAAAATGTATTGCACAAGTCTTCAAAAAGAAAAAATAACCCAACCCTAAAATAAATAAGAAAGGCAAGCAGTTCTTTGAAAAGAGGGACAAAAAGACTGGAAGAAAGGAACTTTAAGTGAGCTCATAAATCAGGTTAAGTTATTCAAAATATCTTTGAAACAATATAAAACTCTCCCCAAGAGAAAACTGAAGAAAAAAGGAAAAACCTATCACCATGGTTTTCATGGATAAAATCTATTTTAAAAGCAGTCTGCAGCATATCTGTGGGTCAGTGTTAGATTCTCCTCAGTCCTTCAATTACATGAAGGGCCCTGAGTGACAGCTTCATTCTCAAAGAGCAAACATGGACATTTTTCTAAGCAGCAGTTGCCAAATATTGGTCTCACCCCATTTCATCAAGATGAAGATCGGAGCCATGACTGGAAAACAAAAAGGAAATAGAAATAAATAACAAGAAATCAAAAACAAAAACAATCCCCACTCCTCCTCCCCCCAAAAAATCCTAAACAAACAAACAAAATCTTTTAAGGTCAACTTTTTATAAGATTTGTTTTTTTTCAAGTTACAATAAAATTACATTCTATGATCTGGGGATGGCAGTAAAAAGGTAGAACATACTTTAAATATTAAATCCTAAGAATTGATGCTTTTGAACTATGGTGCTGGAGATGTCTACTGAATATACCATGGACTGCCAAAAGAACCAACAGATCTGTCCTAGAAGAAGTGCAACCAGAATGCTCCTTGGAAGCAAGGATGGCTAGACTGCATCTTACATATTTCGGACATGTAGTCAGGACAGATTAAGCCCTAGAGAAAGACATGATGTTCGGGAGAATGGCAGGTCAACACAAAAGAGGAAAACCCTCCACCAGATGGATTGACACAGTGTCTGCAACAATGGGCTTAAGCATAAATAAGATCATGTGCCCGGCACAGAATCGGGAAGTGTTTCAATCTGCTGTACATAGGGTTGCTATGAGTCGGACTCAATTTGAGGGCACCTAAAAACAACAACAACAATGGAATTATCTAGAAATTGGTTTTGGAATAATTCCAAGTGACTGATAGCAATCCTGGAAAACAGAATTTTAAAGTGAATTTTGCCTAGGTGCAGTAGCGCATGCCTATAATCCCAGCAACTCAGGAGGCAGAGTTAAGAGGATTGCAAATTCAAGACCAGAGGCAAGTCTGTGTAATTTAGTGAGACCTTGTCTCAAAAAGTGAAACAATGCGCTGGGGGTACAGCTCAGTAGTATAGCACTTGCAAAACATGCAAGCTCAAGGCCCTGAGTTCAACCACCAGTACTGAAAAAAAAAAAAGAGGGAACTCTGGAGCTCTGGAGCTGCAGCTTTTCATTGGGTGCCAAACACTGCCAGATCATAAAGATTCCTGGGAGATCCACGCTGATTTGGAGACTCCAACAGAGATACAGCTCTTCAGACTGGGTTTACATAGGAGAAAGAGCTTGTCCCACTTTTACAATATGTTGATTTTCCAACTGCAATTCTCCCAGCATGATATGCATCGCATCAAAAGACAAACAGCACTGTGGTGTGAAAACCTAAGTTTTATCTGGAATTAATAAGCTTAATTTTAAAAACTGACTATGCTACAATAAAACCAAAATCTTCCTAAGAAAGTTCCTCAGATTAAAATGCTAAAAGCTAGTCAGATCAAACACGAGGCTTCAAATGTCATAATGAATAAATTGTCAAGTAAGATTAAGTAGTAATGACAAATGTTCCACATGTATTTAGTAAGAAGGGGGAATTTTAAGGCCTTAATTTGCAAATGAAGAATGATTTGCTAATCATGACATACTCCCCTATGTTATTTATAAACCTATCTCAACCATCATGTTGGTCCTAAAGAAGATATGAAAAAGATCTTACGTTATATGTAGTTACTCCTCTGTCAGTTATTATTTTGAAATCTTAGCTTGAGCTATTCTAGGAAACAAAATTCATGAATATTCAACAATGTGGCACAATGTCAGTGTTATGAAAGACAATAAATAAGACTGGGAGAGCTTTCTGGTTTAAAAGGAAGTGGAAAACATGACCACTAACTGCTATGCACAATCTTTGAGGCTTGTGGATCTTAAAAAGTTATGAGACACTATTCGAAAAACTGGAAAAAATAGAATATTACACATTGGGTAATAGTATTATCTTAATCTTAAATTACCTGGGTGTGATAATTACATTGCATGCAGGGAAATGCCCTTCTTCTTAAAGATACTTTAAAGTATTTATAAATGTCAATGCTTGTAACCATAATGTTTGCAAGTAACGTAAAAGGTTACAAAGGGAAAAAGTATATATGGAGAGAAATCAAGGGTAAGAGCAAGGGAGAAAATATGACAAAATTTTCACAATTGGTTTATCTATGTGAAAGGTATATGGATGTTCCTTATAGTATTTTTGCAAATCTTATGTCTGAAATGTTTCAGACTAAAAGTTGAGTAGAAAGTCTGTAGAAATGCTATACACTATACATTTCCAGTGATAAATGAGTGTGTGCAACAATATAAGTGTGATATAACATTATATGAAAAAGAAAATTATTAAGACTTAATGAGTTAGATATGAGATTTACTTTTATTCAATTTTCATATGTTATTGTTATTAGGTGCCATGAAGTCGGTGTCTGACTCATAGCGATCCTATGTACAACACGCAAAACACTATTGTCAGTGCTTCTTTGCTATTCACAGGGTTTTCAATGGTTGATTGTTTTTTGGGAGTAGGCTGTTGGGTCCTTCTCTCAAGCCTACAGCACTAGGCAATCTCCTATCCAAGTACTAACCAGGCCTGACCCTGCTTAGGTTCTGAGATCTGATAGGATTGGACACTGCAGTGGTATGGCTGCAGGCCAATTTTCATATATTTATTATAAAAGTAACCTAAAAACACATGTAATACACGGCCAGCCACTATAATATAAACAACCAGGAATGACAAAATAGTTTTAGATAACTGCTTAAGCAAAGTAAATGATATATATTAAAATCAAAAGCAGCAGGTGCCCTGGTGCACAAACGTAATTCCAGGGAGGCTGATGTAGGAGAATTCCAAGTTTGAGGCTAGAGGGAGCCTGTGCAACTTAGCAAGACCATGTCTCAAAAAAAAAAAAAAAAAAAAAAAAAAAAAAAAAAAAAAAAAAAAAAAAAAAAAAAAAAAAAAAAAAAAAAAAAGAGAAGGGTCCAGGAGTATTGCTCACTGGTAGAGCACTTGCCTAGCATGCACAGGACCCTGGATTCAATCCCCCATTATTGCAAAAAATCAATAAAAAAATAAATAAAAGGAAATTCAAATTCAGACATAGAGGATTCTTAAAGCTAAAAGTTTTAAAAAAGAAATTAGTATCACAGCATTTTAAACATTGATAGCTGAATAGTGGCTGAATCAACAATCATAATCTTTAGTTTTCATTAAGCCCTATTAACTGTGATTTGACTTATTTGTGATTTGTGAATATATGGCAAAAATCTGAGGTAAACATGGTACCCTAAATACATAAGCGGGTGCTAAAGGAAGCTAATAACAAAAATAATAGGTAGAGGTGAGGGGATGGGCTTTAAATGGTGAAGATAGTCAACTGTGTGAAATATTTTAGATACATTTCATTGTAATAATGTTAATCAGAAATAGGCAAATTCAATTAAAACAGGCTGCCTAAAAGCATCCTGAGGACAAATGTGCTCCCTTGAGCTGAACTGTATGATCCCAGGATATAACAACACTACACTTATTTTTAATCAACCTTAATTGTTTTCATTATTTCAAACTAGTCTTGAGTTTATTAAGGGTTACAGTATTTTAAGTTCTGAATTTGTGAAATATATTACTTCACTTTTATCTAGAAAATAATTTTTCATATTTCTCAGAGTTTTTATTAATTCCAAAGACTATTCTTAGTGATTATTAATCCACATATTAATTTATATAACTGAATCAACAGGAATTAAGCCATAGCACAATCATATGTTCATTAAACAAAAATAAAAGAATTCTAGAAAAAAACCCATCCAATACATTTGATTTTTGCACAAGATACAAGACATATTATTCTCCACTCACCACATGCTAACTAAGCACAGACTGATGGTTTACTCAGAAGATACCACTGCGAGGTGAAGAAAACTACAAAGCCAGGAAGAAAAAAAGCTTACTGGGTTAGTTTTAAGATAATGCAACACGTAGATTATATGTGTATATGAAGTCTATAGGATTAAACAGATTATACTTAAAATATTCTTAAATTTCCCTTAATTGAGGTATACCGGTGAAATATAAGTAACACCTCCTCCTTAAGTTTTTACTTTCAACTTTCATCTAAAAATTTAAACAGCATAATGAAAGGTATACTTGATGCTTTAAGTATATATGTAACTGCTAGATAAATTAGGGGTGATTATTTGCATTAAAGAGGATTTACTTCAGAATTCCATTAAAGTACACATTAAAGTTTGATTTACTAATCTCAGTTTACCCTCAAGAATTTTTGGAAGCATGTTGATGAATTTGAAACACAGTATGTGTATATGTTGAATTCTAATTGCTAAAACACTCAATTTTATCACTGTGATATTATACTCTTTTAATTCAATAGAATATCAAGAATGGTTTCAGAAATGATGAACCAAACTAAATGTTCAACTTAAAGGAACTCAATCTCAAATATAGTTTTTTACTATAACAAGCCTTCTTAAATAAATTCTATGCCCTATTTTAGTAATGCTATTAGTTAAGTTCAATTAGCTTCATGGTTTGCTTTAAAATGGTTGCATCAAAAACAAAGGCTGTTTATAAAACCTGAGTCTATTCTTGGATAGTGTCACTTTAATTATCTTTTATATTTAATGTGAAGTTAGTAAAACAAAAGCAGCAAAATCAAAAGACAAACTAGAAAATGTTTTACAACACACAAAACATAATAAAGTTAATGTGCTATAAGAAAACTTGTATGTGAAATACAGGTAAATGGATGTTCCCTGTGCCTATGCTTTTAAGTACTAAAAAACTGAAAACAACCTAAGTGAATGGAATGAAGAGGAAACTGGTGAAGTAAACTGTAATACGTCTACAAAATCACATAATCAGCCACTAAGAAAATAAAGTAGATCAATTTGTAATGAGGTCAAATAATATAAAGATATATTAAGTGAAAAAAGAAAGCTGTTGTACACTCATTTTTGTAAAATAAAATGATAAAGGAATACTCATAAGATTTAGAAAATGTGGAACTATTCACCTATTCACCAATTTTTTTTTTTTTTTTTTTTTTTGGTGACAGGATCTCACTATTTAGCCCAGGCTTGAAACTGTGATCCTCTTTTCTTGGCCTCCCAAGTGCAGGGATTACAGATGTGTGTCACTACGTCTGGCTCATCCTACTATGATCCATAGTGGAAACATGGATCCATTGTGGACATGATCCATGGTGCAAAGAGTTTGGACATTAGCGATCATGGAAGACTTTCTATGCAATATGTTTCTGAATTGTTTGCAACATTTACAAAATGATTCCATATTATTTTATTTTAACAATGGTAGTCAAAACTCCTCTCATAACATATTTTACATGTGTGGTATTGTTCACAATTTGTCACTTTTTTTCTTGGTACTGGGGACTTGAATCTCAAGTTGCTGGGATTTACCAGTGCACTTGGCACTAAGTGTCACTTCTCTTTGTCTTTGTTTTCCAAATGCATGTTTTTCTTGCATGCAAAGGGGAATGTAAACTTCATGCTAGAATGGAAAACCTTTTTTTTTTTTCACCTAAAAGTGCTAAAAATTTCTGATGATTTTATTAATTAAGGGGAGATATAAAAAATTCCGGGCTGGAATTTAGCTCAGTTGATAGAGCGCTGCGCTGCAGTCTCTGAGGTCCCGAGTTCAATTCCCAGCACTGCAAAAATGGGAGAAGGACCTGGGAACACACTCCCAAGGCAATCCCGAAATAGTCAGCCATTGAAAACCCTATGAGGGTCGCTATGAGTCAGATACTGACTCAACGGCACCTAAAAACAACAATAAAAAATTCCAACCAAAGGTATGAAAGTAAAGACAATTGGTATGAGATTCGTCTAGGGCAAGGACTGATCAGAAACTAGACTTAATGGCTGAGGATGTGGCCCTGGATTTGATCTCCATATCTCAAAACAGACAGCCACAACATGAAGGATCAGTGTAAAAGCAAAGCATGACAAGTGCAAGTGGGATAGAATCAAATTCTTTCTCACCTAAGAAAAAATTTTTCAATGGAGTCACTAAGGAAATAAATATGAGGTGAACATGAGCAATATACAAAGACATATATGGAAATGTCATAAGGAAACCCATTAAGTTGTACACTAAAAAATTACTAATAAGATTACTGAGAAAAAATAATTCACACGAACACATACAAAAGAAAATATGTAGATTTGTCATTAAGTTTTGTTAGCACTCTACAGAGAAAAATGTATTTCTAAGAAAATGTTTAAGAAAAGACTTCATTACAAAGCAATCTCTTAATCCCAAAATATGATTTGTTACCCAATTGCAATAAATTTTCTTAATGAAACTGTTTATCTTAAAGATACATGAGACAATTGTGAGTCACGATCAAGTACCAAAAATCTTTAGACCGATAAAAAGGTGATTAATCAATTTGATTAATTAATAAGTCATCTCATAATCTGGTTTATCTCCTACTTCATGCTCATTACAACTTATTTCATATTTCCTAAGCATCTATTTTTATTATTTGAATTATATTATTTAGCATATCTTTTATTCATGTGTAAGTGGATGAATGTTGCCCTTACTGCTAAAATTATAGGTTCCACAAGGTCAACAATCATGCCTTTCATATCTTCAATTTTCCTATATTTCTCATAACAACTAAGAAAGCAGGCACAATTGTTGACTGAATTTACTCAATAAGCAAAAGGTAGTGATGGGTGAGACTTTATTAAAGGAGCAGTAAAAAAGTGGTATATTTTGTCTGGGCAGGTCAGACTCAGGCATAAAGAAAGATTATTTCAGGAAGGAATCATCGGCCACCATTTCATCCCCATCTACTATGAATACCACTCTGTTCAGGAATAGAATCTAATGTTCATTTTTTTTTTCTTTTTTAGCTAAGCTTAAAAAAAAGAAACTTGAAGTTTTTGAATAGTTCACTATTTATATTTACCACTTCAATTAGTCTTCCCTCAAAGCAAACCAATCTAAGACTACAGGTATACATGAAATGAGGGAAAATATTTTCTCCGACATTTGCTATAGCAGTGATTTAGGATGAGGCTATACTGTATAATGAATTCTGATAAAATGTAGTCCAAAAGTATGAGGACAGTTTGCCATACTCCACTCTCCAATATCAGAATGATAAAACTGTACAATAATGAATAAAGGTAAACAACTAAATAAAAGCTCTTTAATATCACTAATTTTTTTACTTTTGATTTTAAAAAATATTTTCGTTTTACTAATGTACATTAATTATACAACATAGTAAGTTTCATCGTGACATTTTCATATATGCATATAATATGCTTTGATCATATTCATCCTCCATTACTTTCTCGTATCCTCCCTCTCACTCCTGAGTTCTCTTTCTCTTCCCAAATAATTTCCCTTCTACAGCTCTCAAACAAGAATCCAATCTGCAGGTGATTTTAATTCACACTTGATTTTGTCGTCCTCTGAAACTGCTGAAAGTGTATGGATTACATTTAAGAATATACAGTATACAACAATGTGTATGTGTGTGTGTATTAAATCTGGATGTCACTTTTGAGAGTGAAACATACATTTCTCTTCCTTTCCTCCCATTACCATTTCTTATTGTCCCCCCGCCCCTGCTAGTCTCCTTTCTCCTCCTTCATGGTGCCCCTTCCACTTTAATGATATATGTAATAAAATAGTGAATATATATTGAAATCTAGTGTCCACTTATGAGAGAAAATGTGATATCCGTCTTTCTGAGTCTGGCTTATTTCACTTAAAGTGTTGTCTAGTTCCATCCACTTTCCTGAAAATACCATAATTTTGTCCTTTCTTATGGATGAATAAAGTTGCATGATGCATATATACTACACTTTATATATCTATTGATTTGTTGATTCCATGTCTCCATTATTGTGCACAGTGCTGCAAAAAACATGGATGAGTAGGTATAGCTGGGTCCTATGGAAAAACTCTATACAAAATGTCAAAACAAGATCAGGTGCTGACTGTGGACCAGATCATCAACTTCTCATCAACTTCTCATATGCAAGTTCAAACTGAAGCTGAAGAAAATTAGAACAAGTATACGAGAGCCACGGTATGACCTTGAGTATCCCACCTGAGTTCAGAGACCACCTCAAGAATAGGTTCAACACATTAGACACAAATGATGGGAGACCAGAGGAGTTGTGGCATGACACAAAAGATATCATTCAAGAAGGAAGCAAAAAGTTATTAAAAAGACAAGAAAAACAGAAAAGACAAAATTACATATCAAAAGAGATGCTGGAACTTGCCCTTGAATGTTGAGCAGCTAAAGTAAAGGAAGACATGATGAAGTTAAGAATCTATACAAAAGATTTCAAAAGGCAGCTTGGGAAGACAAAAACAAGTATTATAATGACATGGGCAAAAAGCTGGAGGCAGAAAACCAAAATAGAAGAACATGCTCTGTTTCTCAAGTTTAAGGAAGTGAAGAAAAAATTCAAGCCTTGAGTGGCAGTAGTGAAAGATTCTACAGGGAAAATATTAAATGATGCAGGGAACATCAAAAGAAGATGGAAGGAATAGACAGAGTCATTATACAAAAGAGAATTGGTAGATGACCAACCATTCCAAAAGGTTGCATATGAAGAGGAACCAATGGTGTTGAAGGATGAAGTGGAAGCTGCCTTGAAAGAACTGTTGAAACACAAGGCTCCAGGAATTGATGGGATACCAATAGAGATGTTTCAACAAACAGATGCAGCACTGGTGGTGTTAACATGTTTATACCAACAGATTCAGAAAACAGCTACTTGGCCAACTGACTGGAAGAGATCCATATTTGAGCCCATTCCCAAAAAAGGGAATCCAACTGAATGTGCAAACTATTGGACAATATTATTAATATCACACGCAAGCAAAATTTTACTAAAGATCATTCAATAGCGACTGCAGCAGTATATAGAGAGGGAATTACCAGAAAATCAAGTGGGATTCAGAAGAGGTTGGGGAACCAGGGACACCATTGCTGATGTCAGGTGGATATTAGCTGAAAGCAGAGAATATCAGGAAGATGTCTATCTATGTTTTATTGCCAATGCAAAGGCATTTAACTGTGTGGATCATAATAAATTATGGATAACACTTTGGAAAATGGGAATACCAGAGCACCTAATTGTACTCATGAGGAATCTTTACGAGAACCAGGAGGCAGTTGTTTGA
>VMDO01041815.1:0-10946 GCA_007922755.1 Pedetes capensis
AGTCCTTCCTTACTGTTGAAGACTAATCAGAGTGTGCACAAAAAAAGTCCCCTCAAAGGTCAGGTTATGTCTACAATGAAAAGAATAAAAAGAATATCCCATTTCATCCAGTAAAACAGTAGAATGCCATGGTATACCTCAGGGACACTTTGCCTCTTAGTCAAATAACTTTTCAGTGCCAAAGTGGTTGAATAAAACCATGGGAAAGTAGACATCTAGTACTATTCTTTAAAAAGGTATTAATACTACTCTTCTATTTTCCCATTTTTTAAGAAGTTTTCCTTCAAGTGCTGAATTGAACACAGGGTGCTGCACATGCTATCCAAGCTTGTACCACTGGGTCATAACCTCAGCCCTTTAATCTCCCATTTTTACAGCACCTGTAGAATGTTAGTGTTTTCAGAGTGGCAAAACAAACAATGCAAAACCCATTATTTTCAGTATCCCCTCACTTGTGCTTTATAGAACTGTGGAAAAAGCTTTCCTTTATGGGCCAGACAGTACAAAATAATGAAATAAAAAAAGAAACTGAAATGTCAAATAACAATGCCATATTTTTTGTGCCCACTGATTTATTTCACTGTGTTTTTTGTTTTGTTTTCTTGATTTATTTGGCCCATCTTTTCTATAAGACTACACATTAGTCACAAAATTAGACACAGGCATCACATGTATGCTTCACTATCTGTTCATAATTGTAATTCTGGAAAAGTTAATAGCATATGTTGATTCTATTTTCTAACTCAATCCTGATAGCTTTAAAGATGAGACAAATGATTCTTTTACAGAGATTGTTATTTTCTAGATGTTTGACTATGAAAGTTTATACTTTCTGCTAATAAAAGAGAAATACATTACTGTAAATACTTACCTAGAGTATTAGCTAGTTTTCAGTCTGGGAAATATCTTATACACTAGCTGTAGTATCATATATCCTCAAATCTAATCTTTACCCTTCCAACAGTTTTTTGTTACTATTAGGTTTTAGAGCACTACAAAATCAGATGGGGATTAGAATCCAGTATCTGATTTTGTATCCCTGTAAAACTGTTGAAAGTACTTTGAAAGTATACAGCACATTCCTTATGAATGCAGAAAAAATGTAAAACATTATGAAATGGTTTTGTTTCTGGATGTCAATTGTTGTTGTTGTTAGGTGCCATGGAGTCATATCTGACTCATAGTGACCCTCATAGGGTTTTCAATGGCAGATTGTTTCAGGATTGCCTTGGGAGTGGGTTGCCATGTCCTTCTCCCATTTTTGCGGTGCTGGGAATTGAAGTCGGGACCTCAGAGACTGCAGAGTGGCGCTCTACCAACTGAGCTAAATCCCAGCCAAGATGTCAATTATAAGGTAAGTAATATGTAGAAATATTAATATTTTGTCTATAAATTAAAGATATGGTTAAAAGATTTAATAATATAGAAATTGGCATCCAAGGCCCAAGTTAAATGAAAATAATAATGCTAGGATATTACCAGGCGTTTGCTGAACTGTATTAAGACATTGGTATCTTCACTATAGTAATATATGGATTGATAGTGGATATTACTTTAATCATACTAAAGGATATTCAGTTACCTATCCCAATGCTAGTGAAACATATTGGATAGTTGAAATATATTCATAGTTCTATATTTCATGCAGCAGTTATATTCTTCATTATAGTTTATTGAATATTATTGATCACTTATTTTACTTTATTTGAATGTCATCATGTATCAATTCAAGTGCTAGTAATTCCTCTATATTATTTTTCCTTTTTCATAGATCAGAGCTTTAAATGTGAACCAGTATGAAATCTAATTTGAAATGTTTAGATTTCTTATTCTTTTGAAATAAAATATTGGTTTAAACTAGGATATTCATTTTAAAATTCAGTAAAATATAAACTTAGAAAGAAAGAATAGAACCATACACCTTGTATCCTGGCAAATCCAGAGGCTGAGACAAGAGAATCTCAAGTTGAAGGCCAGAGACAGCTTATGTAACTTAATGAGACCTTATCTCAAAATAAGAAAAATAAAAATGTAAAATGGGCGCTAGGGTGCTGTTTAGTGGCAGAACACTTGCCTAACATGTGCAAGGCCTTGGGTTTGAGACAGCTTATGTAACTTAATGAGACCTTATCTCAAAATAAGAAAAATAAAAATGTAAAATGGGCGCTAGGGTGCTGTTTAGTGGCAGAACACTTGCCTAACATGTGCAAGGCCTTGGGTTCAACCTTGTAGCATTGGAAAGAAAGAAGAAAAAGAAAGAAAGAAGAAAGAAAGAAAGAAAGAAAGAAAGAAAGAAAGAAAGAAAGAAAAAGAGAAAGAGAGAGAAGAATGTATCATATGTAGTTGATTTTTACCCTGGATCTTCCCTCCAAAACATCACATTACAAGGCATGTGCATTTTAAAATATAATTCTCTCATGTTTTGATATTAAAATATTTCAATTTTACTCTTTCTTATATCCGTAAAATATTTTTCTTTCACAGATTTTGAGGATGACTCACCATAGAATATTACTCAACGATGAAAATAATGAAATAGTGTCATTTGCAGCAAAATGGATGGAACCAGAGAATATCACCCTAAGTGAAGAAACCCAGGCCCCAAAAAGAAATACCATATGTTCTCACACATATCTGGGAGCTCAAGCTAACTTAAAACTTCCATTAATTTTTAAATTATACTTAATCTTTTTAAAAGCATCTTATTCTATATAGTATAGGCCAATATTACAAATGAACCTGCAAAATGGGTAGCAAATCTCCAGATATTAACTATAACTTCAATTTGAGTTGATAGAACGAAGATGCTATGCTTGAAAAGGGATAGATGATTATTCCTTCATTGAAAATTATTTTGAAAATCATTGTATAGTAGATGTATTTTAAATAGTCCATATTTATCTCTCTCAGATTCAAGGATGTGTGTCAAAAGTGAAACAAATCCTTTCCATTCTTAAACTGATTATAGTAATAAGAAACAAAAGTGCTGGGTAGCATGGCTCATGCCTATAATCCCAGAGTCTTAGGAGGCAGTGGTGGGAGGATCACAAACTCAAGGCCAAAGGCAGCTTGTGTAAATTAGCAAGACCCTGCCTGAAAATAAAAAATAAAATAAAGCCTGAGTGTTAGACTTGGTGATAGAGCACTTACCTAGCATGTGTGAGGACTTGGGTTCAACCCTTAGTACTGAAAAAAAGAAAAAAGAAAAAAGAAAAAGAAACCACAAACAACAATGGCTTTAGAAGTTGAAATTTAATGATATGTTATACATTTAGACAAATATGGCTTAAAGTAGGAAAGGATATCAGTTTCTTCAGGATGAGCAAAAACTTCTGGACACACTCAAAAATCTATGCTCCCCCAAACAAGATAAAATTTATAATTTCATAATCACAAATATTAAAACAATATGATTATTTATACAGTAAATTTTCTTTTATGTGGCTGATCACTTCAATTTTTTCACATATAAACATTTGAGCCAATGATCATGGGTTCTCCATATCCTTTTTTTGTCAGGAAGTTCCCTTTGAAGTTTGTTTCTTTATACATGGTATGCATGAGGAAAAGATACAATATGAAAGAAATTTATAGATTATGAACATCCTATCCATTTTAATAACAGTATATCCTGTATCATGTGTAAACACTTAGCAATTTTTTGAGTTTTCAGTGTCATGACAAAATTCACTGAAAATAAATTTGTCACACCAGGCAATAACTAAATCTACTAATGTCTGTATTTAGAAATAGTCTGTCTTTATTTCATTCTTTTCCTTGAAAAATAATGGGAAGACTCTCATTAGGAGATGCCTTCACAGAATTTCATAGACTTCAAGACTGTAAGAGTGTGAAGTAAAGAAAGAGGATAAAAGACCACTGTTTTTTGATTAATGCAAAATATATCCAATTTACTTTCTCACAAATGTTTTGCTTTTGGCAGAGGAGGTTTTATTTTCAAGTATTTCCAAAATATTGTCCATAAGCCATCTGCATCTGATGTACCTGCATCACTTCTTAGAAACTGAGATTCCTAAATTCCACTTCAGTCCTACCAAAATAGACTCTGAAGATTAGAGCAGAAAATCTGTAATTATTTCAAGCTTCCGAGGTTAAATTCATGAATAGAAGGCTAAGGATTATGATTTTTTTACCAGAACAGAATTTAAACTATAAAGAAATTGTCTGGATCAGAGTTCTGTCACCTAAAGAGAGTTTGGAGAATTTTCAGGGAAGTTTTTCTTGTCGCAATTTTTGAGGTACACTAGTGGCAGGTAAATCCAGAGATGTTAGATGACTTGCTATGTGCAAGGCAATTAGTGCAAGGCAGTTATTCACTACACATATCCTGCACAACTACAGTGTTGAACTTGGCATGTATGAAAGCAAGAACCATATGTTGTTGTTGTTGTTGTTAGGTGCCGTCGAGCTGGTATCCAACTCACAGCGACCCTCTGTACAACAGGGGAAACACTGTTGTCAGTGCTTCTCTGCTGTTCATAGGGTTTTCAATGGCAGATTGATTTTTGGGAGGGGGTTGCCAGGTCCTTCTCCCAAGCCTACAGCTTCTGGTGTTCCCAGGCGGTCTCCCATCCAGGTACTAACCAGGCCCGACCCTGCTTAGCTTCCAAGATCTGATGGGAGCGGATGCCACAGGGCTACAGCTGCAGGCAAAGAACCATATAATCATCCGATAACAGAGCCATTTCTGTTTTTCATGTAAACACAAATTTTTGCATAGCTTTAATACATCAGATTTTCTTGGAATCACTGCTATACAAATTGAAAGAAGGCTGTACATTATTTTATTTAGAATTTTATCAGGACATCTGCTATTTCAGAAAATTGCATCAGTCATGGTAACGCTGCTCACATATTTGAGTTGCCAATAGAGCATTCCTCATTCAGTCTGCATCTGTAACTGTTGCATTTATGG
This sequence comes from Pedetes capensis, assembly GCA_007922755.1. Classification (NCBI taxonomy): domain Eukaryota; kingdom Metazoa; phylum Chordata; class Mammalia; order Rodentia; family Pedetidae; genus Pedetes; species Pedetes capensis. Next base: position 4,937 of record VMDO01041815.1, read on the forward strand.
TAATCATGTGTACAGGTGAAAGAATGTAACTGCTTCATTATACCTTCTGGTGTAATGAAGCCTGAGCATCAACATACTGAAATACATAACATTTATTAGTTACTTTTCCATTATTTACTATTAACATTGCTGTTAAGTTTCTTTTTTAATTCTAATTTTCAGATTCACATAGTAAAGGGGGCATTATAAAATGTGTTCAAAAAGGATTATATCAGATCTTACAAGGCTGAAATACACTGAGAAAGAATTATCTCAGACAGGTGGAGATCAGAATTATATTACAAGATGAATTTCACAGCTTTCTTCTAGGGAAGAATTTGAATTCTCTATAAAATACTTGAGCAGTTTTCTGTTGCCTCTAAATGGAATTAAGAACCTCTGGGACCTAAGATTATCAGTCTCACTGGCTGACAAATGCAAATCGTTGTTTTTCTTGTATCTAACCCTATGCTTACGTCACCTCAATCAGGGGAAATTTTATTCCCCAGGGGAAATTTGACAATATCAAGAAATACTTTTGGTTGATACAACTGGGCATGCTACTGGCTCCTTGTAGGTAGAGGATAGGGATGTCGCAAAGCATTGTACAACACAGGGGATGCCCTCACTACAAAGAATCACGAGGACTGAAATGTCAAAATGCTAAGACTGGAAAAATCTTCTTCAACTGTCCTTTTCTCTAATATGTTCACCAAAAAAAGAAAGTTTCGAAATGGTCCACTCTGAGACCACTTCCCTTAATATTGTTATTCTTAGGTGTTGTCAAGTCAGGTCCGACTCATAGAGGTTTGCAATGGCTGATTGTTTCGGGATTACTTCAGGAGTGGATTGCCATGTCCTTCTTCCATTTCTGTGGTGCTGGGAATCAAATCTGGGTCTTCACACAGTGCAGAGCAGTACTTTACCAACTGAGCTAAACCACAACCCCTTCCTTTATATAAGCTTGAAATAAATTTGACATGAGTTTATATATGACTTACTTGAAAATTCTTTCAACTAAGCAGAGTTTTTCCATACTACTTAAATTAACTAGACTAGAAATAAGAAGATAAGATAAAAGAAGATGTACAATTGTAAAGCTTCTAGTTATTCCTGCGCTTTTACTTACTTTATGTTCAGGAGAGATCCGTGATAGTTAAAAATAATTTAAAAATTTGTAAGTAGTACTAAGACTATAAGAAAGTTTGTAAATAAAAAAATGCTAGTCCAGGTGAGAAAAATAAGGCTTGGAAAATGATGGAAATCAAGAAATGAAGATTTAGAGATAATAAGGAAGGAAAATTGTTCAAATTTCTAAGCAAGTGCACATAGGAGAATCTGCAAATAATGAGAGCATTCCAACTTTCATATTGGTGATAACAAAGTTAAAAGGTAAAAGAACAAGAATTCAGTACCATCTTTTTATTAAATTTAAATGATGATTTATTTTCGAAAATAGTTTCATGTACTATGAAACAAGGTTGTTGTTGTTGTTGTTGTTAGGTGCAGTCGAGTCGGTATCTGACTCATAGTGACCCTCACAGGGTTTTCAATGGCTGGCTGTTTGGGGATTGCCTTGGGAGTGGATTGCCAGGCCCTTCTCCCATTTTTGCGGTGCTGGGAATTGAACTTGGGACCTCAGAGACTGCAGTGCAGCGTTCTACCAACTGAGCTAAATCCCAGCAATGAAACAAGGTAGGGGTTTCCTTTTTTGGTATTTTAAATATTCAGGCTAAAGTCTCATCCTTGGTGCTAAACATAATCAAATTTATATTTACAGGTTGATTTTTGGTGAGTAAGCCAGCATCACACAGGCCTGTCAATGAAGGTAGATGAAAAGAGAGAAAAATATAACAGCCTTTCTCTGGGGTCATGAAAATATCAATATGCAACTCAACTATAAAATAATAAAGTTGGTCGAGTTGAAAAATAAATATGAGAAAGTCTCTGGGGGCATTGACACACACCTGCAATCCCGGTGAATCTGGAGGCAGAGGCAGGAAGATCTCGAGTTTGAGACCAGAGGCAGCGTGCATAACTTAGTGAGACCGTGTCTAAAGAAAAAAAAAAAACTGCTCTGGTGTTGCAGCCCCATTGTAGAGCCCTTGCAATGTATGTGCAAGGCCCTGCATTCAACCTCAAAATACAATAAATAAATAAATAAATAAACAAACAAACCAAAGTATAAATTGGGAAATTGCTTAGACACTCTTGTGACAAGAAAATTATCTTCCTAGAACATTTTTCAGTTTATCTCACTCAGCCATGGAAACATTTTCTGCTAATTGTAAATGCATGTATTATAGTAGTCAATTCTGAAGTCACATATTGTTTTTTTTTAATCTTCAATGATTTTGTACAGCTTTAATAGTGTCCAATTAGCATTCATGTTAACATCTACTGGCTCATAAGGCTGGTATTTTTCAATAGTGAGAGATAAGTAATGTATTCCAAACAGTAAATCTTCTCAATACATTGGGAGAATGCCAGAGCACGTGTGTAGACACATACTCACAAATCTGTTGTCATAATCTAAATTCTTCCTTGATCATTGTGAAGTATATTTGTTCTTGCATAATTTTTAAGATAGCAAAGAGGATACGTACAAATCTTGAATTATTTCTAGGGCTGCAAGTTCAGAACGTTTGTGCCAGATCATGTGTTTCTCTTCTAGATCTCATATGAAAGTTACAAGAGGAATCATGCTACCTCAATCCAAGTGTTTTGGGAATTTAATTTCACTATAGTTGACAAGCAGGTATTTAGCAAGATAAAATGGATAAAGACGTGATGATTAAATATAATACATGACCTGAATTCAATTTTGGTCTGAAAAATGACTGCTATAATTATATTATCATATTGGAGAAATTATAATATTGAGAAAAGTTGCATAATTTGAACATGGACTGTACATTTGTTAATAATATTCAATCAATTTAAAATTTCCTGATATTGATCATTATAATATGATTATATAATAGAATCTCCTAGATCATAGCAGATACACATTGAAACTTTTAGGAATAAAGAATCATGATATTAATAATTTATTCTCAAAGGATTAGCAATCCTACTAATAATTGTATTATCATTGTTGCTGTTATTATTTGTATAATAAACTCTAGTAGTAACAGTATATGTAGTAGATACTATGGTGCTTCACCTAGAGGATTTCTTCAGTGTCAAGGCATCCTGCTCTCAGCTGCTAGGATTTATCAGCTAACAATTTACACAGTTATGTAATTCAATGGGAATTGTACTTAGCTGTTATGTCAAAAATTTGGCCCCCTTTTAAGAAACATCATTGGCCAGAGACTACTTAATGTAGTGATATAAATGTCCTAGTATCCTTCTTTCAATTTATAGCAATGAGGAAAGGCCATCCAGTTCTATAGCACCTCATTCTGTTAATGGAGGCTTTACCTGTTGTGGAATATGGATCACTTTGTCGTTCTACCCAGTTGGTCCTTTTCCATTTTCTTGTAGAATGATTTTCCTAAGAAATGCCTTATAATCTTAAATGTCTTATAATACCTTAAAACTTCTGTCCATAATGACCCTTGGCAGAATCTGTTTCTCATAAGTACCTCTAAGAAGAATCATAGCAAGTGTGGTCCTCAGAAGCAAACTAAACTAGAATTTGTGGGATATATCACTTGCTAGTAGGTCAAAAAATCATAGCCAGTAGGTCAAAAAAATCCAAACACTAGTAGTATGTTGATTATGATTATTTCCTAACATACAGTGGTACAATTATTAAATATTTGACTAATGATAGACATAAATGTGATACCAATAGAAAAGAATACTCTGGCAGGTAAAATATCTCTGATGCTTAAGAGGTATAAGGGAAAAATTCCATAAATATGGTATTGAGTAGCTGCTGCTGTGCCCCAATGATTTTTTGTAAGAGAGATAACAGGCAGAGAGATTACTTGCTAATTTGAGGAAAAATATGAAAGTCAGAAGATGTCCTTGACAGTATTTAAGGAGATCTTAACTATTGTTCCTACCCCAACAAAGAACAGCAGAGAAACAGGCTCTGGAATTAATTTTGTATCATAAAGCTTCAGAGAAAGCTGAATCTCAACCTCAGCAGACTTCAAAGCCTTAATATAAAATGTATGGGTATCAGATGAGGCTGAAAATTGTACCACTCTCTCATGTTAGAAATTAGTGCATACTCACTGTCTTTAACTTAATACCATGCCAAGGTCATAAATGTATGCCTTCATTAAGCGCCTTCCTCATCACTTCCTGGAAAATACGTAGTAAACCAAGTCACAATGTTACTTCTCTAGGGACGAACTAGGCTTCCTAAGAGAAGAGATGAATTGGTTTATGTGAAAGGAGGTGGCTAATATATACTGGAAAGAGCCAGGAGACTGCGTATGAAAGTAGATGCTGAGGGTTCTAGATTAAGGAGTCACAATATAAGGTTAGTTAATAGACAATTTATACATATATAACCTCTCATGAAATGGAATTTTAACACTCTATCAAAGACTTCAAGTGAAGCTATTAACGTGCCGCACAGATGGTTTCTGACAACTTGGAAATAGTTAAGAGCCATGGTAAACAAAGGAGGCATGATTGAAGTTCTGTTGCAGACAAGGGGGCCAAGGGAATAAAAAAACTAAGAGAAATTGGTGTGTAGAACAGAGCCGCTTAAATGGAAAACTCACCAGATAACTATGTCTCAGAGGAAAGCCTGGAGTTTCTCCTCTCTCTCTCTCTCTCTTTCTCTCTCTCTCTCTCTCTCTCTCTCTCCCCCTCCCTCCCTCTCTCCCATATACACACACAAACATGCACAACAATCAAAATGATAATGAGTTCAACAGAGGAGATGCAAGACCTTTAGGGCACTGCTGAGAAATTCAGTACTCCTCATGTTCTATAGGGCAGGACTAATGGTAGAATATGTTACAGAATTCAGCTCTTCAATAGCAATGGTGAAAATAGGAATCCAAACTATCACAGGCCAATTTGAATGCATAACCTATTACAAGTAGACACAGTAATTGCAATGAATTCCAGGATCAAAGTGACTGCCAAGACAGCTAAAGAGAGGTTTAATACAAAACGTTAGTCCTAGAGTGCAGATATATAGATATTAAGTGAGATTATTAATTAATGCTGTTATTAAAAGAAACTTAGCATCAATTATCAAGAAATTGAAGATATATGTCATCTAAAAAATCATAGTACATTGTATAATTTATAGAACTAAACCAATTTCCAAATTTGGTACCCGTTGCTTCAGGAAATAGTATGTCCCTATGAAAAATAGTCCTACATTGCCCTAATAAGTATATTCATTAGCAATTTCTCCACTCTGTTCCTAATGCTGTCAATGACTGTGTAGTAAGGTAATCTTACTTGGGGGAAAGGAGCATACAAGATCATTTGAGGGTAGTTGGACAAAGGATGATACTCAGTGGTTCAAAGTGTCATCACTGGACACCACACTATTAGTTATTTTTCTTGCCTCTCAAATTGCCCCAAAACTCAATGACTTAAATTAATAGTTGTTGTTGTTGTTGTTGTTAGGTGCCGTCGAGTCGAGTCCGACTCATAGCGACCCTATGTACAGCAGATCAAAACACTTGCCGATTCTGTGCCAGGCAAATGATCTTATTGATGTTTAAGCCCATTGTTGCAGGCACTGTGTCAATCCATCTGGTGGAGGGTTTTCCTCTTTTGCGTTGACCTGCCACTCTTCCAAACATGATGTCCTTCTCCAGGGATTGTTCTCTCTTGACTACATGTCCGAAATATGTAAGACATAGTCTGGCCATTTTTGCTTCCAAGGAGCACTCTGGTTGTACTTCTTCTAGGACAGATCTGTTGGTTCTTTTGGCAGTCCATGGTATATTCAATAGACGCCTCCAGCACCACAATTCAAAAGCATCAATTCTTTTTCTGTCTCTCTTGTTCAATGTCCAGCTTTCACAACCATATGATGCCACTGAAAATACCATGGCATGAGTCAGACGCACCTTCGTCTTCAATGTGACATCTTTGCTTT
>VMDO01041816.1:0-10946 GCA_007922755.1 Pedetes capensis
TTACTTGTTCTAATTGCTATAAACACAAAAGAATGGCAAAAGTATTACATATACAGTATAATAATTTGCATCAATTTCTGTATGAAAAATAAAAATGATGAGATGTTTGTAACCTGGAAGTTTTCTAAAACTTAGAACATTATTATAGCTATATTTTAGCAATAAAAGTAAATACAAGATATTCTCAAGTATGGTGGGACCTGAGGAACAAGGTAGAACAGCAGAAATTAAGTATATACAGACACTTCATTCAGTTTTGACTCTGTAGTGATTTGATCTTCCCCCTTCCTCCTGCAGGCCACTAATGGTAAAAACCAGGCCACTAATGATATGGGTGGAACAAAAACCCACCAAGAGATCCTAGATGTGTATGAGGACCATGCACATTAAGTTTGAGTATAATCTCTGCATTCTAAAGTCAAACATAAATGGTTCTGCATTGTGTGTCTCCTCTGAAGTAACAGGGATAATTGAACATTGACTATAATTTTAATTTAAATCATTTGACCAGGCATTAAGTTCCTAGCCACCAAGTCAAGTTTTAGGCAAACTACGTTTTAATAAGAATTACACAAGTATGCTAAATGTCCCTTCTACTCTATCTTCCAAAGGAAGATAGCTTTCATATTATTTAGCTTTGACAACGTAATTTGACTTTTTTTCTAATAAACAAAAATCTGGTAGACTGTCATTGCTTTCAGAAAAGTAAAAAACAAAACAACAAGCCTGCCCCAGCCCAAGCAACCAAACAACCCGCATACAAAACAAAAGCTAAAACAGAAGTTCTAACACAAACAATGGTTACTCTACTATGTCTTTTTGTGCATTACAAAAGAATATATTAAAACAAGACTACAGTGTTGCTGGACATTTAATGTATCAGGAAAAATTTCATAATGAGTAAGCCAAAAGTCAGAGTTGATATGAAGTTTTAATGTTTTAGTGATTTCAATCATTCCAGGGATACATAAATAAAACAAAATAGCTTCTGTTAGAAAAAAATCACCCAGGAAAGCAAAAGGAAGGATTTGAAGAAAAAAACTAAAACTAGAAAACTCAGAACCAAAATATTTACTTCTACTGATAAGGTTTCTGTTTATTCTTTTGCCCCACTGAGCAACATTAACTGGTAAGTTGAATTTGCACGGTGCTACCAGCATGATGACCTTCTATCTATTTTCATATTTTATTACCATCCTCTGTTAGATAGGGCTTCTCATAAATTAAGAAATGGAAGCATCAGAGCCTGTTAGTGACTTACTTAAAAGACCCTTCTCTCCCCAGATAAAAAGTATAAGGTAAATCTTTTTTTTTTTTTTTTTTTTTGTGGTACTAGGGGTTGAACCCATGGTCTTGCGCTTGCATGCTTTGCAAGTGCTGGACCACTGAGCTGCACCCCCAATCCATTTTGTCACTTTTTGAGACAGGGGCTCGCTAAATTATGTAGACTGCCTGCCTCCACCTCCCACGCTGCTGGGATTACAGGCATGTGCTACCGTGTCCAGCTTAAGGTAAATCTATTTTTTGACTACTACATACAGTCTTCATTCTGTCACAGTTAGTACAGTACAGGTAGGCTGCTCTGAATAATGATAGATCAGTTCTTCCGATGTCAAGTCCAATGTTCTTCCATAGATGTTACAGATTTCATTTCATTCTCCTTTTATTACCCTGATACCCATTTCCAAACTGAGGAGAGTTTAAAGCTCATTAGAAGTAATAACTTGTCCAAGATTACCCAGCCCAATGATGGCAGGGCTAGGTCTAAAACCCAAATCACCTGTGGCACTTCTTTTTTACATGGCGCCTCTTCTGCTTCTGTGCTAATTGAAAAAAAAAATATTTTTTAAGGTCTGAAGGCCTTCCCTTTTATCTTATTTGTAACCATTCCCTTAAATTCTTGAGAGTCAATTGTGCAACAATCACATGATTAAGGAATAATTATTTTTTTTCTTCATTTTCATTTAAAGCCACTGGCATTCATAAGAATATAAAGAGAGCAAGCATATTAATTACATTTGCTGCTGTCTTTCAGGACAAAAGACTTGGATCTTGTGCTTCAGATGTCTGTTGGTGAAGACATTCCTAGTAGTAGAGCAGAAGCTGCAATTAGCCCTTGTTTGTAGTCCAGCCACTCCTTACAAACTGGAAGCAGTCTTAGGGGACTGCTTTCCAAAGAAGTCTATGTAGCACCCAAACATCCCCATTTTCAATGGAACAAAGTCCACCTCCACTGATTTGTAAGAAAGTTCTTCCTGGAAATCCACTGAATCCAGCAAAGTAAGATAAAATCTCTACCACCTCATTAAAGGCTTTTTTACAACTTACCAATCTGTTTTAAAATGTGGAGGAACTCTGTGTATCTTTAAGGAGAAGTGTGCCAGCATAATAAGGATGCTGTGAAATAGGGAAGGAGCCTTAACCCAAACCCATCAACCAAATGTACCATAATGAAAAATGGGAGGGTACATACACGTTTCAGGGTTTTCCAGAGACAATGAATTGAAAATTTATGTACTTGTAAATAAGCAAGTTCTGTCCATATCATGCATTAGTGAGCCCACCTGTGTACATTGTCTTGGCCAGAAGGCACTGCACCAAGGTTGGCTACATTTACAACCTTCTGAAGGATAATCGACGGAGTGAAATTCTGTGGTGCAGCGATGATTATAGCAGAAGTTTCATTCATTCCTGTCAGCATTCCTGTAAAAACAAAAGAAGGCTCTGTTTTACTGAGTTCTTCATGGAAATCATTTAAACAATTTTAAACTCAGAGCCCCAATTTTAGAACTTTTCTCAACAAAAGAGATAGTCCTTTACACTACAATTTACAAGATAGTTATAATATTAAAACAATGCTAGTGTTTCAAAGATTTAAAAAAACCTCATTGGGCAGGAAAATGTTAAAAATGCAGTAAATATCACTCTTTACAATCTAATTTTAACTACTATAGAATAAAAACTTACAATTATGACCTTAAATTTCAATTTTAGTCACTTTAAAATATATAGAATCTGGGCTATATAAATTATTGAGTATTTACTTCTTAAGAATATATTTATTATTATTACTACTTTTTTTTATTCATCCCAAATGATGAGCCAAATGCAACTTGAGAACAAATCAAAGTGATTCTTATAAGCAGCAGCATTACCTGCTGAACAACTTCAACAGGACAGATCAAAGTTAACAATGACTGGAAATCACCAGTTACGTGGTTCTAGAAAATGTACAACTTTCTAATCTACACCTAAAGATAACAGTATTTGCAGAATGAACGGAACTATAGTTTCTGACAAAGACATAAGCTGAAATTTTTGAAGCAAAGAGTTTGAAAACAGGAAAAAAAAGGTAAATGGGAAAAATCTTAAATCCCAGAGACATGTAAAAAAATATTTAAAAACCCAATTGAAGCAGAATGATCAAAACCCATAGTAAATCCAGCATACATCCATTAATACCAGAATCTCATGTGAGAATATTTACTGAACAAATTCAACAACATACCAAATCTTTGGAAAAAATATTGAATTTTAGTATCTGGATTAAAAAAACAAAATAATTACATAAATGTCCTTTACTTGGATTTGTGACATGTCATGGACACCTAATGGTATCTATTAAAAACAATAACCTTTTGAGACATTTGGTAGGTACCCAGAGTAGTTTATAAAATTTATGAAAAATGTAAAATTTGATTTCGTATTTTCAAAAGATATTGCACTTTCAGGCCTACATATTTGGTTATTTAATGCAAATGTAATCTGAAAATTTAAAATTTCCTGTGGTTAAAAAGTAGGAAGACACTAAAACCAAACACTGTAAAAAGGACTCAGACCATCAGGTAGAAAATAGAACTATCTAGCTTCCAGCAAGGAGAGGTTTTGACTAACCACTGTCAAACTCCGAGAACACTTTGTTCTGTCTTAGGCCGTTTAACTTTGATATTAGGCAAAAGCTTTAAAAACTACACAAGCAGTCAAACACTGCTTTTAAGTAAAGCACAGTGGCTGACATAACACTGCTGAGAGATGTGTGTACTCATTTAGGATTTAAACCTTCTCCATTAAGCGCTATTGAAGAGCAACTGCTGAATAAATGAATGCAACTATGTTTATGTTAAAAGCCTGTTTTCCGCAGCATGTAATTAAAGGAAATGTTGTACAAAGCCAGTACTTTTGTCAAGCTCCTGTAAATGGAAAGATGGATAGCACTCAGAGAAGTGAATGCATTGCTTCATATTTAACCTTAACACTCTTGTCATTAATGGTTTGTCTAACTTGTTCTATAAAAGACAAGGTACTGCTCCATTGAAGTAAAATTAAAAAAATCAACTAAACCATGCTTTTCAGAACAGAAGATTCATTATCGTCAGCTAATGTATTGGCATAAAGCAAAGTAACATCCTATCAAGTAAGGCACACATTCAATCTGCCTTCCCACCCCCCTTTATTTTTAACTCATGCTGTTTTATTGTTATAGGCAATTTGTACCACTCAGCATGACAGTGTAAACTGAATCAAGATTAATTTACATGCAAAAGAACACTTAGGAGAGCAGCATGGTAAGCAAATGTATTGTCTCGATTGCTGAGGTGGAAAAAGAACCTGGAAAGAAAAAAAGGTGCTCTAAAGAAGGGGCATCAAATATGATTGCTTGTGGTGGTTAAGGGCCTGAAAATAGTAAATGTTTGACCATTTAAAGAATTAGCATCGTGCTAGCTAGGAACCCATAAGATGGATGCATAAGTCACAATAAAATTAAGTAAACATTTTAGGTTTCTTAAATCAGAGATTTTGTTAAATGAAAACATATCAGGTATTTGTAAATTAACAAGAAAGAAAAATATGCCAAGGTATCATTAAAAAGTTTCCCCTATATAAATGAGTTTTCAAACACTGCATACAAAAGAAAGTTACTGGGAAAATATTTAAAAATTGCCAGTATGAAGAACTGGTAGCTTCATTAGAATTTACCTAAATTTGGTGAGGTTGTAGAAGAGCGCTTACTTTAGGTTAATCAGCTGTGATTAACTGCTAAAATGCAAACAAATAATGTAAGGAAATAAAATTTGAAGATTTTTCTAAATTTTAGATTTGCAATTTAAATGACAAGAAGAGAATGAATAAGAGGTGGCAGCCTAGAACAATCAGCTAAAGTCTCTTGAAATAAAAACTGTCTAAAGAAACCAAGTTAAAAATTTTAAGTGAAAATAAAAGCCCCATGCTCCTTACAGTACTGAAAGGCTCTTATAGATAGCTCATTAACTAACTCGGCAAAACCGTCATCAGGCTTCAGTTGAAGGCTCATAATCTGAATGCTATAAATACTTGAGAGAGAGGACAATCGAATCTTTCATGCAGTGCTTTGACTACTGCTCTTATAAACAAGCAATGTTTAGCCATGGAACCCTAAATGCAACAATAGAGGAAAAGTGAGGGACCAGGTGGAATATCAGAAATAAAACTTTTTATTTTGAAAAAGATGTGACAATCTGTTAGCACCACTTTTATTTAATACTTTACATACTTCTCAGCTAAGTACATCTTTAGAATAAAAATAGAACCATGTTTTCCATGTTTCTTATTTATAATTTTTTCAGTTAACTCCTAATTAACACATTTAATGCACCTTTTGAGTCTTAAGATATATGCCCCGTGAAATGAGATATTAATTATGTCAATTTACTTTTAAAGTAGAAAAACAGGTTAAAGCTAGCATGTAATAATAATATACACCTCTTAAATTTACTTGTACTTTTTTTTACCTTCCAGAACTTTGCATTAATAAAATGAGAGGAAATAATTTTTATTTTGATTTAGGATTTTCCATTAGTGAGTCATTTTTAGGTATCTTTTGTGAAATAAGCTAAGCTCTCTTCCTGGAGTAGTCTAACAAACAAATACATGTGCAAAGTTGAGAATTGAGACCTCTATTACCAAACCTGCTGGAATCTATAACTAAAAAGATGCCATTGAAAAGACTCTGGAAACCTGAGGTAAATTTGCCAGGATCAAGTCCCACATCAAAGAATGAATTCAGGAAGACAGAGAGAATGATACAGAAATGCCAAGAGACTTGCAAGGATTTACAAATACTTCATATAAACAAATTTTCAAATAGCTTTATTCAGAGTAGCCTTTCTGCTCTATTAAACATAGCAAACAGCTGCCAGATTTATTCAGACAAATAATCAACAACCATAGAAGTAAAATGGCAGAAGAAAAAGGAATTTTGGCAACAAGTCCACAGAGGACTGCAGCTATTCTCCAAGTGCACCTCTCTCAGGCACTTACGGTTCTGTATGGCTAGTCAGCGAAAAATCCCTCAGTCACAGCAGAGCACAAAAAATTTGATCGAAATAGCAAATACTCTAAACAAAAGCTGAGGGAGAGAGAGGGTATACGATAATCTGCTGCTTTAGATATACTTTAGCTGCACTTCTCAAAAATGGAATATCCCCTTAACAATAAATGCGCCAAAGCCTTACTTAGTCGCTTGTATGCCACTCACCTTGGTTTGCTGAGCAGATGTAAAGCAGAGAGGCAGGCTTTAGCCAGCAAAGGGTAAGAATAGCAAATACAAGAATCAATTCAATTTGTCATTGGAAAAATAAAATCACAAAGATAAGTTTCTTCTATAGCAATAATCAACTTTTCAAGAAAACAAAGGCAAAGTTGGATTTAGTCTCTTTTTCTTTTTTGTCACTTAGAAATAAGGTCTGAAAAAAATATCCTATAAATTTACAGGCTTGTCTGAGGTTTTTTTTATGTGGTATTCTCTTACAACAGGTCTTTTTGACACTAGATCACAAAGGAGTAAAACAAATCTTCAGCACTACCACAATGGAGTGTTGGGAAGCATGTCCCTCTCGTTAGGTGCAGGTATTTGCATGTGCCTCTTACTTTCTGGAAGCTTGATGGATATGATTTAAATGGTATCAAAATGAAAGAGAAAGAAAAATAGCTTAGACTCCAATAAAGTTCTAAAAATTACTGACTATAGCATTTAAATATGTCCTAGTTTCATAAATGTTATCCTTAACTAAACACATAAAATCAGTGTTATGTCTCTATATTCACACACAAAAAAGCCCCTCATTTTTATTAGAAGGTATGCTTGACTCTGGACGGCATCAACAACAACAACATGCTTGACTCTAGGCCAAGGACAGGATGTTAATAATTGCATTCTATCAAAAATACATTCTTTCTTAGTGCATGTTTAAAAATGTTTAGCTTTGATTTATTTAAAGCATGTTCTTTAACATAGAATTTGGTCAAAAGAAAATAGAGGTATTTTAATACTATAATTAGGACTTTATTTTGAAGGGTAGGGCACTCTACTGTGCACAGGGAAAAATGCATTAGTAGCAGATGCAAAACATCTATAATGAAAAAAACTCCATAGAAACATAAGATTGGAGGCTGCAAGTCTCCAATACCTGGCATTTTCACTAAAATAAAACACATTAGCTTATTATCAGGTTGACAAATAACTTTCAGAATTGAAAAATTGAATAAGAATCTATTTATTATTTTAAAGACATATTAATCAGTTTTCAGGTCTGCTAGGAATGTAAACAAACATACTTTGAGTGTTATTTTATAAGGACAAAGCACTAACAAAATATGGGAAGATTGTGCACTGATTATCTGTTAATGTGTGTATAGAAACTTATTTTAGAGACTGGTCAGAAGAACAAACACATTGTTTGGTACATAAACTTCTAGTAAACTGTAGTAATCCCTCACCTTGCTCTTTCTTAAAATCTTTCTCTGACATGGCCACAGGTAAAAGCAGTTCTCCAACAGGTGGCTGGATATTAACACTGAAGGAATCATCCTTGGTACTAAGGAAAAAAAAAAAAAAAAACAAAAACCAAAGCTGACAAACAAACTGCTTAATAAACAAACATATTTCTCAAAACTACACAGTTAAATAGATGCAATTAAAGTATATACCAGTATTTAACAAGCTTCTTGGCTTAAACGTCACAATTAAAAAATTTTGAGAGATTTCTCAAATAACACTGTTTGCAGAGAAATACATTTGTTATCTCAATCAGATTTAAAAAAAAAAAAAACCTGCACCCTTACATTAATTTTATCTTTTGACATGAAACTTTTTTTTTGGTGCTTGAGACTGAGCCCAGGGCCTTAGCACATGCTAAGCATATGCTAAGCACATGCTCTACCACTGACTGATACTCCCAGTCCATATAGAATTTTTAAAAACAGCAGCAAGAACTGGGTGAGGTGGCTCCCACCTATAATTCCACCACCCCAGAGGCTGAAGCAGGAGGATCAAGTTAGAGGCCAGTCTGTGCTACATAGCAAGACCGAGTCTCAAAGCAAAACAAAACAAAACAAAATGATGACAAAAATAGCAGCAAGGGAGTACGGCCACTACCAGCAGAAGAACACTTCATGCAGCTTGTAAGTATTAATTTATCTTTACTTTGTATACCTAAAATGTAAGAGATGAAGTGCTTTATCCTTAAGTGATTAGGATCTCTTTAAAAAATTAGTTTTATGGTTTGTCTGCATTTAGATATGAGCTCATCTCAAATTTGCTCTCTTAATTAAAAAACCCTTATTTTTTAATAGTGTCATTTACTGACATTATTGATCAACATATGTCAAAGTTATTATTTCAAGTGACTGCATATGAAAGCCAACCTGTTTTTTTTTCTAGTATCAGGTAGAAAAACAATACCATGTACATTTATTTCATTTAAATCTCAAGATATTATTGTCAATAAAATTACTGAAAGGGCTTTACATTAAAAAAATTCAATATTGAATGTTGGGTTGATGAGTGTATCAAATAGGAGTGTGCTTGGCCACAAATAAGCAGAAAATCCAACTAAGAATTTGTTGAGAAAGAAGCAGTCATTGTTTAGAATACAAGAAGTCTTGGAGTTACCAAAGGTTCATTAGGAGGTTTGAAGATTTCTCTAGCTTTCCATTCCACCATCCCTAGTATGTTGGCTTTCCTCATGGTTGCCAGATGGCTGCAGCAATTCCAGGCCCCACTTTTATATTGCAATTGAAGAGGGAAAGTGATGATAGAAGAGTGGTAAATAAACAAGCCAACCAAGTCTGTTCCTTTTCATCAGGAAAGTTTTCCTAAACATCCCAAGAAACTTCTACTTTCAGGTTAGAATTGGGCCTCCTGGCCAGTGAGAAGGGGCCTAGCAAGAAGGGGTCATGGATAAGACATATTAAATAGTAAGAAACAGAATTATTCAAGGGTGAGGTAGGGGACATATAATAATATGAAGAAAGACCAGAAAATTCATTTTTATTTTATGCTATTATCATATATATTATAGTCTTGTAAGCTGCCTTATGTTTTTTCACATGTGGAAGTACAATTTATTTATAACTCAATAAACATTTGCTGAATCAAAATTTGATTCTATGTATTGTGTGAATAGCTGGGGACTTAAAGATAAGTGAGTTTGGCCCTGGAAACCCCAACCCTAGCAGGAAGGAAAGAAACTTGGCATGTAATGGAATGGCAAGGGCTACACGAAGAGATATGTGAAAAGCAGTATAGTCCAAGGAAGAGTGACAGATTCATTCTACAGGACTAAAATGAGGATAAGTTTATGCCCAAGAGGAGAGACTGGGGCATTCTAGGGAATGGTGAGCAGCCTGGTATGTCCAAAGATGAGGTTGGTGGCACACTGTAGACAGCATCACATACATTCATCCTAGTTTTCCTAGGCTAGTCCCAGTTTATGGCTGTCGTCCAGGAATCCTGTCCAGTCAGAGCTTCCTTTCACTCTCTGATGTGTACTGATTTGTATGATTAACTGTATGGATACTTATATAACTAGGACAAAGGTGGTTCAATGTCTCTTGAAGAAAGGGAAAACTACTACAGACTTCAGGCACTAGAAAGTGATTCTATTTGTATTTTAGTAGCTCTAGTAGTAATGGGTAAGGAGGGAGTAGGATAGAAACCAAAAGCAGGTAAAGCACTTAGGATTTTAATATAGTCAAGGCAGGTGATTTTAGTATTTACTGTATATTTCAGCAATCTTAACAATGATGCTAAGAGGCAGCTTCTGTTACCCAAAGTTTGCTGATAAGAAAACTAAAGAGAAATTAAGCAATGTGCACATGATCACACAGTTGGTAAATGCAGTGCTGAGATCTGAACCCAGGTGTATCTGACTCAAAGGTCATGTTTATTCTGCTGTATTATGCAGCTTCCCTAGGATGGGCAGCACTGAGAGAGAATGGGGAAGATAGGCGATTGCATAGATATTACAGAATTAGAAGAGGCAGACTTGATGACAGATGGCAGGAAGAAATTTTGAATCTTCTAATGTGAACGACATTAAAGAGGAGAACTGGAGATCAACATTTTAAGAGAAATAAACCAGATTCAGAAAGACAAATCCTGCATGTTCTATCTCATATGCTGAAGTTAGATTTCTCTTTCTTTCTTTCTTTCTTTCTTCCTTCCTTCCTTCCTTCCTTCCTTCCTTCCTTCCATCCTTCCTTCCTTCCTCCCTTTCTAAAGTTTAATGGAATATATTTGGAGGGTAGAGGGGAATAGTAGGAGGAGGTAGGAGCAACAAGGGAGGTAGCGAAGAGATGAATAAGAGCAAAGTACATGACATAATTGTATGGAAATGCCATAATGAAACTCATTATATTGTATACTAATTAAAAAATATAGTTTGAAAGCTGGGTGCAGTGGCAAATGCCTGTAATCCCAGGGACTTGGGAGGTACAGGCAGGAGGATCACAAGTTCAAGACCAGAGGCAGTCTGTGTAATTTAGTGAGACCCTGTCTCAAAAAGTGAAAAAAAAAACAGGGGGGTGGGCTGAGGGTACAGCTCAGTGGTACAGCACTTGCAAACATGCAAGGGTGAGGCCCTGGGTTCAACCCCTAGTACCACCACCAAAAAAAAAAAAAAAAAAAG
>VMDO01041817.1:0-10941 GCA_007922755.1 Pedetes capensis
AACATCTTATCAGCTATACAACTTTCCTCATCCCTCAGTTCTCACTTCCACATAGGCCTTCTTCCAAACTTGCTTTTTACTTTCTGTCAAATACCTACACAATCTTTCTCAAATTTCCCTAAGTTCCTGGATTTCTGTGTCCTTCAGTTCACATGGATTCCTCTGACAGTCAGAAAACAAAAGAACAGTAGTTTTAGCACTCCTTAATTCAACCTCAAACAAATTTATGTAGCCGTTCCTTATTCCATACACACACACAAAAAAAAAAGTTATCAGCAAATCTAAGAGGTAAAGGAAAATAGTGGTGGCCAATTCCCTCTCTTTTTCCTATTTAATAGGCTTCTCTCTCAAATTGCAACTTTTTGTCTCACTTCCCAATATGGTTGTTGGATGCCCTCAACTCATATCCAATTCATAGTGACCCTGTGTACAACAAAATGAAACACTACCCAACACTGCCATCCCACAATCTTTTTATATTTGAGCACAATGTTACAGTCTCTATATTACTTCTCATTTTGAATCATTGCCACGTCAGCAAAAGGAAGTCCCAGGGCCTTTGCTGCATTCCTGTCTTTAAGATTGACTACTTTGAAGAGGCAATTCTTCCCCAGTCATTTCCTGAGTACCTTCCAGCCTGGGGGTTCATTTTCCAGCAATATATTTGACAGTGCTTCTCAGCTATTCATAGAGTTTTCAATGACTAATTGTTTTGAGAGTGGGCTGCTGGGTCCTCCTCCCTAGTCTTAGTCTGGAAAACCAGCTGAAACCTGTCCACTCTTGGTAGCCCTGCTATTATCTGAAATACTGGTTGCATAGCTTTCAGCATCACAGCAACCTACAAGCCTCCAAAGCACAACAAGCTGACAGACACTTGGGGACCACTTCCCAATATTTATGACAAATCCAATTTTGACTCTTTTTTTCCCTACCAACTACAGCTAAATTGCTTACTCTAAATCCCATAACTAGCTCCTCTGGATAACTTTCTGAGAACCTGATAAACCAACATTTCTTAAGATTCAAAGCAAATGATCCAATAGTAGCATAATAGGCTGGTGGAGGAAATATTTCAGAAAAATAAATTCTGCCCAGAAAATCTCTTGTATCCTGTCTGGCTATATCGAGTATTATGTAAAGAAAAGACATGATTACCATGCTGGGCATGTAAGTTCCTGATAAACACTCATTGATTTGAACTTCATTGCAATTACAATGCCAAGTATCTGAGAGTACATGCCACTTAGTTCTTTGTAATATTGAATATCCTAAACACATAATCATCTGGCTAAGCAAAATATTTGCAGTTTGCCTTTTCTCAACTGTGAGCAGATAGTGATATGTGTTGCATTACAGGATAATATCTGTACACTGAATTTTAGCCTGTGGTCAGCAGAAATGTCAACCTTAGATATTATGAATCCCAAGCAGAGCATTAACTCACTGAAATGGAAAGGGGAGAATATAATTTTAATGCTTCCTTTAAACTTCATAAAAGGGAAGAAAATTACCACCCTTATGCTTCTTTCCATGAAATATCCAGTTGGGAACTGCTACTCTAGTTTTCACCACTGACAAATTCTGATGTTAGAGATGCATTAGGGTAATGAAGAAATATAATAGAGAGTTTGATGGACTATTTTTAATTGCTTATAATTATATTTGTTTGCCTTGAAAATAAGCCTGATAACAGTGACTCATCATTCATTTCTTTCTTTCTTTCTTTTTTTCTTTTTGCGGTACTGGGGGTTGAACCCAGGGCCTCGCACTTGCATGCTTTGCAAGTGTGGGACCACTGAGATGCACCCCCAGGCCATTTTTTTTTTTACTTTTTTTGAGGCAGGGTCTCGCTAAGTTGCGTACATTGCCTCTGGTCTCGAAATTGCGCTCCTCCTGCCTCCACCTCCCAAGCCGCTGGTATTACAGGTGTGCGCCACCACCCCCGGCTCATTCATTTATTTCTTTACTATCCAGAAAAACATAAGTTTTCTTTGGAAGAAGGGGATTCATAAGTGATGAGAGACTCCTAACAAGGGTAACAAGTTCAATAACCTTGATATTGTTGTTGTTGTTAGGTGCCATCAAGTCGGTATCCTACTCATAGCCACCCTCACAGGGTTTTCAATGGCTGACTGTTTCGGGATTGCCTTGGGAGTGGATTGCCAGGTCCTTCTCCCATTTTTGCGGTGCTGGGAATTGAACTCGGGACCTCAGAGACTGTAGCACAGCGCTCTACCAACTGAGCTAAATCCCAGCCCATTAAAATACTGGGTGAAAATAGTCAATTTATATTACACATGATATCCTTAGCTTTTCCTGTATAAAAATACCTGCTCTCACACTTATAAATGAGTTTACAAAACAATATCAGTTTGGGCAGCTAGGTATGCTATACTCTTCACATTGAGAGGAAGCCCCACGGTAAGACAGTTTTGGGTTTTTTTTTTTTTTTTGCCTAAATTGTAGTATTCTTACTAGAAATGATAGGGGAAGACAATACTTTTTTTTTTCAATACTTGGGGTTGAACATAGGGTCTCACGCATATTTTGCAAGTGCTATACCCCTGGGATGCATTCCCAGCACGTTTTTTCTTTCCTTTCTTTTTTTTTTTTTAATTTTGAGTCAGTGTCTCAGTAAGTTACACAGGGCATTTCTGGCTTCAAATTCATGGTCCTCCTGACTCCACCTCTCAAGTCACTGGTATTACAGGCATGTGTCATCATACCCAATGGGAATGACCATTCTTTGACAGTTTATTATACAAATGTAATACTTGACCATAGATGATAGGGTTTAGCTATGCTTTATTCAAGATCTCTCATCCTCATACATATACCTCAATAAGTGCATCATCTTCTCATCCTTAGTTTTCATTTAAGAATCCAAAGGGGAAGTACTTTGGAGGATAGGCTGGAAACAATGTTTGGCATGGCTAAGATCTTATTACTCATCTAATTAACATCTTATTACAATTCATTCTAGTATATATTATGTTTTGGGAATATATTGTGTTTTGGTATTCTATTCTGCATTCCCTGAAGCACTTGTTTACTGTAGCCCTATTCATTATCTCGGTGACTTGGCTTCACCAATACTTGTGAAATGCTATAGCAGGAGGTTGGAAAACCTAAAGAGAGTATGGAAACTATGGCAGATTGGTGCCCACTCTCCTTGAGGAGAGTTGAGTGAGGTATTTTAGGTCAAACAGATGCAGCAGTCGGAGTGCTTTGAGCTACCCTGAAGGGTTCATTTGCTTGAGAGTTGGAAAGGCAGTGTAACTTCATTATACCACAGTAGAATTCTTGTCACTTATTAGCTCTTATAGTTTCTATAAAGTAGTAGAAGTGATTTAATATTGTTCAACCACTGACAGGAGATGCCCATGTCCTCTTCTGAATTTCTTTCCAGCTTGGACTTCCCAAATAGGTCATTTGTTGCCTGAGGAAGATACAAAGAAGACAGACCATCTTCTACCCTCCTTTTTTCATTTCCTCTCCATTCAACCGAAGAATATGTTTTAACTAGCAGAAAAATAAGCAGGGTTTTTAAATTGTGTCCTTAGGCTACACAACAAAGAGAAAGAGTGTAATTGAAACAGGTGTAATGCTAGAGAAAGAGGTGGAGAGGAAAGCTATTCAATTCCAGCATAGAATTCAGTGGGAGAAAAGAAAAGGCGACAGAAATAGCTTCAGCATAGCAGCCAGCCCAAGTCGAAAGTAGACAACTTTGAGAAATGAGGACACGTGGCAAAACAAACTATATTCAGTCACTCTGAACTTTGTCAGCACTTAGTAACTTGTTAGGACATTTGTAGCGCTCAAGATGCATTGAATGGAGATGCTTGTTTAGGGGTGCTAGGCACATTGCAGTGGAAGGCAGGCAAGAGAGAATTGCATCTGAACAGAGATTGTGAAAGTGGCTTCTGTATTCTTCCACTTAGCTTTAAAGTTTGGAAATGTCTTAGGAGAATTCTTGGAAATCTCCCACTGTGCTCCTCAAAAGAGGACACAAGCTAGTGCTGGGAATATTCCTTTCAAGGAAAAGAAACAATGGAGCATCTTGACTGAACTCCTGCCACATATGCATGCCTATAAATGCCACTCAACATATAGCTACCCTATACTATGGCAACCCTGTAGCTATACCACTGTGGCATCTGATACCGTTAGATCTCGGAAGCTAAGCAGGGTTGGGCCTGGTTAGTATTTGGATGGGAGATTGCCTGGGAACACCAGGTGCTGTAGGCTTGGGAGAAAGACCCGGCAACCCACTCCCAAAAATCAATCCACCATTGAAAACCCTATGAATAGCAGAGAAGCGCTGACAATACTGTTTCAATATGAATTGGACACTGACTTTAGGGCACCTAACAACAAGACCAATACTGTGGCAAGTAGATTTTCCAAGCCTGTTGGCCCCCTGCCTTTCACTCACCCCATATATAAAGATTTCTAATATTGGGAACACATATATAGGAATAATTAACAGTGTAAGAGTTGTTTGTTTGGTGTTGTTTATATAGCATAACCTAAAAGGTCCTATAGTCTTGTTTTGTGGTCTACCATTGGATAAAATCCCCGAAGTCTGAGATTTATGGCAGCAAATGAAACATATCACAACAAAGTATTCCCTTACTGTTGTCAGAGTAGATCTACATAAAGCCTCACTGAAATAAGCTGATTTCACCTAGGGTGGTACATGTTCTGAATAGCTCTGGGTTTTCCCATAAGCTTTTCCATTTGAATGAATAATGAGGCACAGATCTTGATAGGTGTTCTTAACAAATACTGTGGGAAGGGACTGCACCTTGAATTTACACATATTAAGCAATCTCAGTCAGACACTAGCCCAGTAGATCTCCTGAATGCATGGTGTTAAGGGTTCTGAAGTGTTTTAATTCATTACACAGTCCCAGCTCAGCTGAAAAGGCACAGTTGTGTTTCATATCAGACATGAAAGGGAAAAGATACTGCAATTTGTAAGCATTTTTATTGTGGAATGTAGGGATTGAACCCAGGGCCTTGTACACACTTTGCACTGGGCTGTACTCCCAGCCCATTTAAAAATTTTTTTTTTATCTTGAGACAAGGTCTCATTAAATTATACAGACTGCCTCTGGCCTTGAACTTGCAATCCTCCTGCATCCCCCTCTGGTGTCACTGTGACTACAAGTGTGTCCCACTGCACCCAGCAAGATGGTGCAATTTTTGCCTGGGGTGCATAAAGAAAGGGAATAGGCTACATAATAATTTTGGGGAGAGAAAAGAGTGGATAATGACTTTATAATTATTGGTGCAAATGGCAACCAAATACATCATGGCTAGTTGTAAAGTAGCATTAACATTTACAATGTACCAGTCAATCGTAGGAAAATTTGTATTTGCTCCTTTTTGCATACTTTTTCTACCTCGTGATATCCTCTGCCGCCTGGAACCACCTTGAATGTTTAACTAATGACTATTGAATTCAGAATTTATCTTAAGGTAATGGAAAGCTCGGTGGACGGTGAAGCAGGAAATTCTGGTACAGCCTCTGCCACAACAGCTGTGGGAAATTTGAGTAAGCATCTCCCTTATTCTGGCCTCTGTTTCTCACCAGGGAAAATGAGAGGCATGGATTAGATAAATCAATAATATTTCTTCCATTACCCAAATCCTCTGACTTAACAACTATTACTCTCAGCCTGCCATATGCATGTCAAATAATCTTGGGATTGAAAGAGACTGTCATAGCCTTGTCCACACATCCACTCAATCTGTGAAAGACTACAGTGCAACACTGATGCCAAATGGCCATTCATCCTTTGAAGAAACATGTCAGTGCTCAGGAACTCACTACATGTTGTCATGGCTCCTTCCATTTCTTTATAGCTGGGGTTATTAGATTATTTTTTGCAGTTCTGGGGGTTGAACCCAGGGTCTTACATATGCTAGGCATAGGCTCCACCACTGAGCTGCACTCCTAATCCCTTTTTTAAATTTTTATTTTGAGACAGGTTCTCACTAAGTTATGCAGGCTGCCTCTAGCCTCAAACTCATGATCCTCCTGCCTCAGCCTCCTGAGTTGCTGGGATTACAGGCATGTGCTGCAGCACACATCTCTATTAGAAAGTTCTTAAAATACATCAAAATGAAGTATTTCTTTCACTTAAAGACATTATGGGTAACATTAATAGACACAAAACTGAATGGAAAAAGAAAAGTTTAAGTGCCTAAAACTGACAATGAATCAGCATCCAATATATAAGAAATTACTACAAATAAAAAATATAGAATTCACATTAGCAAACTGGATAAATTACTCCAATAGGAAATTTACTGATGAGGTAAACAAAATATTAACAAACAATTGAAAAGACAATCTAAAAAATTAATAATCAGAGTAATGGAACTTAAAACAGTGAGTACTCACTGTGCATCCATTACACTGATCAAAATTAGATAAGTAAATAATTGGCCACATATTGGCAGGAATGTAGGGCTAGTTTAGCCATCTGGATGGATGACCCAAAGGTTAAATGGAGGTTGAATGCATAATTCTCAAGAGAAGAGTAGTTCTTACAGTTTTAATGTGTGATTGAAAGAAGAAGAGGAGGTAGAAGGACGGGAGAAGAAAGAAGAAAAAGATAAATAATAAGTCTATTTGACTTCAAAGCCTAAATCTTTATCATCTGGCTCCTTACAGAAAAAGTTCACTATTCCCTGGGCTCCAGGATCCCTCATTTACTATTAGTGTAAGGAGCCATTCAATAAAGCAATATGGAACTATGTAGTCAAACTCAGTCTATATACACTGTGTGACATAGCATAGGTACTCTCACAAAAGTGCAAAATGAGACATATCCACAGATATTCACTACAATGTCTTTTTAGGGTGGCAGGTAGTTGGAGATGATCAAAATACTCATTACTAGGGTATTTGGTAAAATGAGATAGACATAGGGACTTTGAAGCCTTTAGAAGTGAATTTATATATATATGTATATACATATGTGTGTTGTTGTTGCTGTTGGGTGACTTCAAACAAGGTCTGACTCATAGTGACCCTATGTACAACAGCATGAAGCACTCTCCAACACTGTGCCATGCCTGGCACTATTGTCAGTGCTTCTCTGATATTCATATGTTTTTCAAGGGCAGACTGTTTAAGGAGTGGATTGCCAGGTCCTTCTCCCTACATTGCAGCACCTGGTATTCATATATATATATATATATATATATATATATATATATATATATATATATGACATATATATGACATATATATGACATATATATATAGCATGTCAAGTGAAAAGGGAAAATAGAGTGAGATCTATATCAAAGTACTGCTTATTTAAATGAAAAATATACAAACACAAAGCAACAGAACACATTTTACAGGTAGACTTTAACAGTAAAAGATTAGAACAATTGCCTGAGGGGTAGGAAATAGAAAGATAAAAACAAACAAGGGTGGTCCCTATAAGCAGGAGTGATATCAGTGTACCATCAACTGAGAAGTATGAATAACTAAATCCTCCTCAACAAAGACACAATAAGAAAAAAAAATGCTCTACAAATAGGATGGATAAGGGATTCTTTCTCTATGTAACTCCTACCTACTATGGTCCCAGTTATATCTTCTATCATCCAAAACAAGTATACAATCCTCCTTCCACACAGGCCCATAACAACTCTCATATCCTCAGGGCTTCTTTTTACTACATACATAGTTCTATCCTTTTTACCACATACACAGATCTAGCACTTTTTCTTAGTATGACAACCAGAAATGAACATATTCTCCCCAGTATAGGCTGCCTTAGTCTCTTTGGGTTGCTATAACAACATACATTGCAGTAAGCAATTTATTGGAGCTAAGGTTTAGCTCAGTTGATAGAGTACTACTCTGCAGTCCCTGAGGCCTTGAGTTCAATCCTTAGCCTCACAAAAACAGGAGAATGACCTGGCAGCTCACTCCTGAAAACAATCCCAAAACAGTCACCAAAAACCCTGTGAGGGACATTATGAGTAGGACACGACTCGACTGTGCCTAACAACAACAAACAACAAGTAATTTGTTACCAAGAAAATCAACTCTTCAGAGTTCCAGAGGCTGAGAAATCCAAGATCAGGGTGACAAGAGTTTGTGTCTGGTAAAGTGTCTCTCTCAACTTCATTAATAAAGCCTTGTTGCTTCATACTTACACGGTAGAAGAGGTGAATGAATTCTCTCAGTCTTCTTTGTATAAAAGCACTTAATCTCATTCATAGAGCAGAAGCTCTCATGACTAATCACTTCCCAAAAGCCCCACCCCTTTATATCACCACAGTAGGGAGTAGGTTTCAACCCTATGATTTTGGAGGAGAGGGCACCCAAACATTCAGATCATAGCATAGACTGATCATCATGTGGCAGAATGAAACTATTGATTTCATTCCAGATACTGTACTCTCAACTTTAACCTGGAGTTGGGAATAAGGACCATGTGTAACCTTACATATCTTACATCACATTTGACATTGTGCTAGACATACAATGGTAATGCTTTAAATGTTATTGTATGCCAAATGTACTGTATATTAAATATTATTACAAATGTTAAATATAATTGGCTGTACACAAGCACACAGCTCTCCGGTACACAGCTAATAAAATGAAACTATGGTAATCTCAAGTGATAAATTTCAGTAGTGAACAGAGAGCTAAAATTTCTTATAAGTAGTTGGATAAGTTCAATGCAGTAAGTAAAGAAATTTTATATTAATGATGTCATATGTGTAGTGTTTATGAGATAACATGAAGCAACTATTTTCTGATGGATTGGGGGTTTGACATAATATCAGAGAGTTTCATATCTATATAAATGATTGCCCAGACTTTGTTCATTTCCTTAGGTTGTAAAACCATCTGTTGTTCTGGTAATAGCTCAATTAACTATGATTTCTGACTCCTAAATCCAAATCCATGTAAAATGTTTGAGTCAGCTATGATTGATAGTCACAGAATTGAATGTATATGTGTGGATTAACAATACTTTTTTTTAAAAGGCATTTTAATCTTTAAAAATCTTTAATGTCAATTATGTATCTGTGTCAAAGAATAATGTCTCTGCAGGTTACAACTTTCTGAATTTGTTCTCCTAATGTGGAATTATATGAATTTTTGAAGAAAATTTGAATGAAGAAATAGAAGTAGAAAACTCAAAGAAAGAATACTCTAGGCTTTTTTAGACTTATGCAGAAGCATTATTTTTATTTTTATCAGTGCATCCCAGACTAAAAACAAAAAGGTTCACCTCTCCCCTAATCTAAAACACACTGAAAAAATATAATAAGATTTCACTGTCTCTCTAAAAATTGGAAGTTTACTTATGAGAGTTAGAATACATTTTTCAGGCTCTGAGAGTGAATGTGCCATGACTTCTTGCTGTACGTCTGCCTGGAAACTTTCCATCCCAGAAAGGAAGCACGCTTGGGTAAAGCTCATTTGCATATCTGCAAGTCCACAGGGCCTGGAAGAGCTTCCACGATCAATGGAAAAATACCAAAGTATAACAGAAACAGATGTGACACTCCAAACTTCAAGAAGTCCCATGAACATCTGGAGATAATACATCTTGCTGTCTCTTAATTACCAGTAGGTTTATTGCAACCTCCACAGATTGATTTTTAAGTAGGCTGAACTGTAAAAGTGTTATTATAATTAGTTCGCTAAAGTGTGTGAGGCAAATTAGAGAATTATCATTCATTTTCTGAAGATCAGGAAGACAGGAAGTCAGGTAAGGGACAGCCTCACTTTTTTCAGATACTCTTTCCGTCTACATAGGTGTCAAGAAACTGCATTGACACTCATTTCTGAATGCAAAATATGCTTATATTTCTTTTATACTATTTTAATTTCCTTCACATATAATGTTTGAAGAAAAGGGAAGTTTTTAAGTTAGAGAAGCTCCTCTGATTGCATCTGAATGATGAAACTGGATATTTGTAACTCTGTGATAAGTGAACTTTAAGTTACCATAGCAATTTGATTTGAATACCAATAAATCTAATCTTAGACATTCTAGAATACTTACTAAGCAAAGACCCATAGGGAAAATCAATATTTTTCTTTTCCAAAATGCTGATTGAAATTATAGGTCTTGATTCCATTTGAGGTATATTCAATATTTATGACTTTACAGAGCAGCCTAAAGCATAACTTTCTCTGCTACAATTGGTTGCCTATTAAACATCCACTTTTCCTTCTTTTCTCCTGTAAAGAAACAATTTACTTCATGTATCCACTCCTGTACCACATGCCTGAAGTTTTAGGACACTATTCTCAGCCTCATACATAAATCTTGATCAATTTAGGCCAATTAATTATTGTGGCCCTATTTCATTGCCACTGGTTGATTTAAAGATCTGTTGGGTGCGTCTTTAGAAGAAAATGCAAGTAATGGTAACATGACCCCCTTTCTGCTTCTGAATATTATCATTTGTGCCTGAGACAAATGGAACTACTTTAGCCATTTTATAACTATAAGAGAAACCAGTATTTGTAGGAAGCTGATAGTGAGTTCAGAAAAGTGAAGAAATGCAATGACTTAGGCACTTGATCATTTGAACTTCTTTCTTTCCACGTTGTTAAGGAAATTCCATTTATAAAAACCCACTACACTTTGTCCTATTCTTCTAAGTTCTCAAGGGGAATTAATAATAGTCATCACTTGACCATCTACATTTTAAAAATAAACTAATGGCTTAACTTATTGAGCTAAATGTATGTGTGCTTAGTCCCACATAATGATAATAACAATATTCTCTCTCTCTCTCTCTCTCTCTCTGTCTCTCTCTCTCTCTCCCTCTCCCTCTTTCTCTCCACAGTGCTGAAGATTGAAGATTGAACCTAGTGCCCTATGTATTCTAGGGATGCACTCTGCTACTGAACTATACCCCTAGCCCTTGATAATA
>VMDO01041818.1:0-10983 GCA_007922755.1 Pedetes capensis
CTGTTTTGCTTTGCTTTTTTTTTTTTTTTTTTTTGTCATTGGCATCCACTACCCTCAACATTGTTCTAAAAACTCCTTGGGATCTTTGCACAGAACATGGACCCTTTTATTAAGCATTTCACATGCAAGTAAGTCACAGCACTGGACAGAGGATGGTGCCTAATGTCATGGAGAGAATCAAAAGAAGCCCTGTGAAAAGCACAGCTGGAGCCGGACATTGTGGTGGTGCCTGTAATCCCAGCACTTGGGAAGCTGAGGTGGGAGGGTGGTGAGTTCAAGGACAGCCTGGGCTACACAGCAAGATGCTGCCTCAAAACAAAACCAAAAGAAAAACAAAAGCAAGCAATAACAACAACAGAAAAGTATTAAAGTGGAGGGGGCCATTAAGGAAGCAGGACTTACACACATCTCAGTGAGGCTTTGGTCGCTTTCCACCTTTGGCTGTAGGAACCCAGATAATTATGCTGCATCCAGAATCTCGAGAGGCACATCCAAATGTCATCAGACTGGTGTTTCCTGACATTTTACTGTGTATGTACAATCTCCTCTTCTGCCAGTCAAGTAGCCCTTGTAGTCTTTGCATTCTTTTCCAATTTCAAGAGAAGTTTCCTCTTTAAACAATTACAACTATCTTGTCTGGTTTAGTCCTTTTTGTCTACATAGGTTTCTGCTTTCCTGCACATCCCTTTGTTCTATCTGAATCTGTGTCTCCCAAATTACAATTCCTAAAACCTCAAATAAGGTTCTTTGTTCTTTACAGACTCAGTGTTTGAATTGACTGACACTGTTCTCCTTGCTTAGGGACTATTGGAGAGAAGAGAAGCCCCAAGGAGTCAGAGAGAGAGGGAGCGAGAGAGAGAGAGAGAGAGAGAGAGGAAGAAGGAAGAGGAGGAGGAGGAGGAGGAGGAGGAGGAGGAGGAGAAAGAACTGGCAGCAAAGTTGGAGATATAGTGAAGAGAACCGTGAAAGACATGTCTTTGTGATGGATAGAAAATTCTCTAAAAGTCACTTCCACAAGCCAACATCTCTCCATTTCACTGCTCTCTCTCTCTCTCTCTCTCTCTCTCTCTCTCTCTCTCTCTCTGTGTGACACACACACACACACACACGCGCACACACACACACACTCTTTCTCTCCTTCGGTTTCCTTACTGAGGCGTGTTCTTCACACCACCTCCACATATCTGACTAAAGCCCAGCCTTGGCTGCCTATGGCAGCTCATTTCTATAAATCCCAGCATTCTGGGAGGCTGAGGCAGGAGGACTGAGGTGAGTTCAAGGTCAGCCTGGTCTACGTACTGAGTTCCAGGCAAACCAGAGCTACGCAGAGAGACCCTGTTGGCACAAAACAAAACACACAGACTTGATCTACTTAAAAGACTATGGCTCCTCTCCATTGCCTCTGGGGTCAAGAACAAGGGCTTAGCATGGCACAGAAGGTACTTCCCAACATGACTTCATCCTGTGTTCCTTGCACCTCCCCCATCAACCCATGAGCCGTGCTCCCCACACCCCTGCCACCCCACCTCCCTGTCCAGCGATACAAATGAAGAATCTGTCATTAGAGCAAGGGTCCCGGTAAGGTCTGACCTGCATGGGCCACATTGGAACTCTGGCAGGCCATAGCAGGCCACCAGACGTCCAGTTCACACAAGGACCAATGGCTCAGAGACAACCAGGGAGAAAGCAGATGAGAGCTGATGTGATGCCTAGAACTCCGGCATTAAGATTATCACATCACGAATTGAATCCCAGGGCCTTACTTGACTATCAATGGAAACAGATGTTATATGTGGGATTTGTTAAAAAAAAAATTTAGATTAAATTTAAAGAAGAGTTTCCATGGAAAATTAGACACTGTCTAAAAGATAGCCCTCCAGATTATCTGATTCTAATTTGTCAATTGTATATGAGCTGTTTTACAATCTTTCAAACTGTAAGTAATTGAATGGATAGCAGTATAAGATATTTGCCACAGACCAGCAAATTATGCCCCACCTGGTAGCCACTGTCCAGTTGCTTTCCCTAGCCCCATGGAACATAGTCTTCCTTTATCTATTCATTCATTTTAATACTCTTAATCTACAAATATGTCCATTTTTAGAATTTCAATGTCTGATTCTCCACTGATAAATAAGTAGAATAAAATCTTTAACACATTAGTTTTATATATGCATGAGAATCATAGTTTTA
Organism: Pedetes capensis; assembly: GCA_007922755.1. Lineage (NCBI taxonomy): Eukaryota > Metazoa > Chordata > Mammalia > Rodentia > Pedetidae > Pedetes > Pedetes capensis. Next base: position 2,194 of record VMDO01041818.1, read on the forward strand.
ATTGTCTTTTCACAGAGAGCAAGACCCTGTGTGGTCCCACCTAAATTTCCGCATTGCCTCAGCATTTTCAGGGATTCACAGGAGAAAGAACAAGTGATTCACCATTTCCGGATTTAGAAAAAGACTTGTGATCTGGGTGCACAACTGTAATCCCAGCCACTCGGAGATAGGGGAGGCTGAGGCAGGAGGATCACAAGTTTGAGGTCAGAGGCAGCCTGTACAACTTAGCAACACCATATCTAGAAATAAAGTAAAATAAAGTAAAATAAAAATAAAATAAAAGGGGCTAAGGTGTGACTCAATAGTGGATCCTAGCATATGCAAGGGCTTAGACTCAACTCCCACTACTAAAACAAGAAAAAGAAAAAACAGAAAGAAGGAAGAAGAGTTGTGAAACATTAGTAGAAGTTTTCCAGCTTTCCACCTGCAGACATCCCTTGGTCAACACCAGCAAGGAGAAGATCTCCAGGGCAGTCAGCAGTTAGGGCTGCAATAGCAGCCAGGTCCCGGGGGGAGCCATGCAGAGGGTGGAGGGGATCTGAGTGACGTAAGGAGAGCTGGATCTACAGATGCCACTGAAGATGTTTGGGCGGCATCAGATCCAGCCATGGGTGAGGGGAACCTTGGAGGACTGAGGAATGACAAGCCTGTGAGCCCAGTGGGCCACAAATTTACCCATCTTTCTTGTTGCCTTTGTTAATGTCACCCACATTCTTTGACTATTCTCCTTAAAGCAGATGTGGGAAGAATTAAAAATTCTTAACGTAAATTACGTTACATTGTACCGTTTATACTCAAAGAGTTCTGGGGATCTGGTATCCATTATACAGAACCAGGATTACCAGGTTATTGTTAAATAAAAATTCCAGGAAGCCAGAGTTTAAGATTAAGATCCTGCATTAGTTTGCTGACCAACCAGACCAAAGCCCAAATGTCCCAAACAGGTCAGTTTCAATGGGAATGATAATAAAATTCTTACTTCATTAATAATTACAAAAAAAATGTAACTGATGTTAACTGATCAGTTATTTTCTTTCTTCCTTTCTCTCTTCTCTCTCTCATTCCCCCCACCCCCACTCTTGTTCTTATTTATTTGTTTTTTGGGACATGGTCTCACTGTAGAGCCCATGCTGATCTGGGGCTCACTCTTGTAGCCCAGGCTGGCCTCAAACTTGAGATCCTCCTGCCTCAGCCTCCCAAGTGCTGAGATTACAGGTGTGCACCACCACATCCAATTTCTAATCTATTGTTTTGTTATCATTCTGTTTCTTTATTCCCACTTTACAAGGAAAGTAAATTTGAAATAACCAATCTGATTTTTAGTCTGTGTTACTGCTTTCTGTAGTTGTTTTCTTGTCTATAAAGCCAGCATCTTCTTGCTTGGCTCTTTGGAACACTTCTATTTTATGGAATGCAGTGGTGCTGGATCCTAGAATCACAAATAAAGCCAACTAAGATTTCTTAAGTAGTCGTAATTTTGTCTTTTGACAGACGTTATGTAAGAAAGTAAATATATTTATCTATCACTTAAGTGGGCTGGGTTTAACTCCGTTGGTAGAGTACTACTCTGTGCTCTTTGAGGCTCTGGATTTGATCCTCTGCACCACAAGAATGGGAGAGGGATGTGGCAGCCCATTCTCAAAACAATCCCAAAGCAATCAGCCATTGAAAACTCTATGAGTAGTAGAGAAGCAATGACATAGTGCTGGGCATGGCACAGTGTTGAGGAGTGTTTGTTGCTGTTGTACAAAGGGTCACTATGAGTCAGATCTGTCTCCTAATAACAACAACAACAACAAATCACTTAGCTATGGGGATATATTCTGAGAAAAGTATCATTAGATGATTTTGTGATTGTGCAAACACCATTGTGTATTTGCACAAATGTAGATGATATAGCCTAGTACATATCTAGACTATGTGGTAGAGCTTTTTTTTTTTTTCCCCATTCCTGGGATGTTGAACCCAGGGCCTCACACATACTAGGCAAGAGCACTTCTGTCGGAATAGGTAAGGAGTTAGGAAAATGGGGGCAGGAGGCAGATTTCAGAAGCTGTAGTAGGAAAACCTCAAGCCTATAATTTACTTTCAAGTACTGACCTTCCACTGCTAGATTAAATATAAACTAATATGGCCTTTCTGTGAGTAATAAAATCCACAAGATGCTGATAACTGATCTATAGGGCAATTTTTAAGTTGACCCCAAACTAAAAAGTAAACTGATGCAGCGAATGCAGCTAGTTGTTAGAAAATGCAGCTCAACTACATCCTGAGTCCAAGGGCTCACAAAATTGCTCCTGATTACAAAGTGAAACCAAATAATTGTCTCCCCCCTTGGCCTGAGAGGTGGGGCTGTGACTTTGCCAGGCCACCCAAAATAGCTCTTGGCACAGTACAAAGTTAAACGAAATTATTATACTCCTTCCTGGCTCTAAACTAGAAAGCAAACTATTCCTTGTTGACCCCAAAGCAAAAGATAAACTGATAAGAAAAAGCCATTCCTTCCTGGCCCTAGTAAACTGACAATAAATACCTGGCCAACCACAAATAGCGTTCATTATTTTCACCAGGACCTGTCCAGGAACGGCCTCATCGGAGTTTTTGTGCCTAGGACTCACGTCACGCTGGGCGAACCACTGCTTTAGAGTCACTTTAATAAAACTAGGGGTAAAACAATGGCCGGGAACACCCTATTCTTTCTCCTTTCACAGTGTCCCTGCCTCATTCCTACAGAAGGAGACTGGTTTGGGTTTTTGTTGTTGCTGCTGTTGTTGTTGTTGTTGTTGTTGTTGTTGTTGTTTGGTTGGTTTCCTTTTCTGTGCTTAAGGGTTAACCCGGGGTCTTACACATACTTTGCAAGTGCTCTACCACTGAGTTGTACCCCGGTCCCTTTATTATTATTATTATTATTATTATTATTATTATTATTATTATTATTTTGAGATAGGGACTCGCTAAGCTGTGCAGGATGCCTCTGGCCTCAGACTCGAGCTCCTCCTGCCTCAGCCTCCCAAGTCATGGGCCACCACACTCAGCCTGCTAAGAGCTTATTTAACCCCACTTTTAGTGTCTCTTCCTCTCCTTTTCTTAGGGAAGCATCCAAACTTTAGGTCACTTCACCCAAAGAATTGAGGTTTCTCCAAGTTACTCCAGGCTTGTGCAGGTGCCTCAGTTTCCCCAGTAACACTACCACTAGCTGCACCTCCAGCCCCATTTTTATTATATTTTATGTTGAGACAGGGTCTTTCTAAGTTACGCAGGCTGCATCTGGCCTTGAATTTGTAATCCTCCTGCTTCAGCCTCCCAAGTCTTTGGGATTACAGGTGTGTGCCACTGGGTCTGGCTTGTCTATTTTTAATTAAAAAACTTATTTTAAAGTTTTAGTTTTCTGGTTAAAAACTAAGCCACAAACACAGACGTTAGTCTAGGGCCTATACAAGGTCAGGATTATCAAAGTCACTGTCATCTACCTCCATGTCTTTTCCCACTGGAGGGTGTTCAGGGGCAGGAACACACATGGAACTCTCATCCCTATGACACCAACGGCCTTCTTCTGGAATGATCATCAAGGGCCTACACGAGGCTGTTTTATAATTCACTTTTATTTACTGAGTAGAAGGAGTATACTCTAAAACGATGACAAAAGTATATATAGTAAATATATAGTTGTTGTTATCATTATCAAATATCCACAGCCATACCACCCTGGCATCCAACCTTGGCAGATTTCAGAAGCTAAGCACAGTTGGGCCTGGTTAGTCCTGGGATAGGAGACCACCTGGGAATACTGGGTGCTGTAGGCTTGGAAGAAGGACCTGACAGCCCACTCCCAAAACAACCAGCCATTGAAAACCCTATGAATAGCAGAGATGCACCGACAATAGTGCCGAGCATGGCACACTGTCAGGAAGTGTTTCCTTCTGTTGTACATAGGGTTGCTGTGAGTCAGACTGGACTCCAAGGCACCTAACAATAGCATCATCATTATCAAATACTGTGTATTATACATAACTATATTGCTATATTGCTCTACTTGTACATGTGAGTAATACATCACACTATGATGTTGTACCAGCCATGACCTCACTACAGGACAGGAATTTTCATATCCATTATAGTCTTTCAAGACCACCATTGCACAAGGTATCTGCCATTGACCGAGATGTCGTTATGCAGGGTATGACAATGTCTTACACAAAAAGTACACCCCTGAGCTGTCCATTTAGTTAAATCATCCCTCATGGGAACATCCTTCCCCAGACACAATAGTATCTACACCAGCTATCAATCAAATGCTTGGGCTCAGTCTCTCAGGCTATCATAAACTATAAATATATCTGCCAATTTCCGATGATATTCATGACTGAAGACTACGGTGAAATCAAACACAAAGTGCAACTGCAAGTTTCATAAAAGATGGGGTTCCTAAAGCAGTGGGAGCACCATTGAAGACCATTTGAATCTCACGCAAGGCATGCATGCCAGGCAGAAGCAGCAACAGGGGAGGAGAAAACCAACCAATCAGAATTAGCAGATGTGCAACCAATCAGAATTAGCAGACGTGGTAGGTGACCCATTCAACATCTCCCAACTTTCCTTGCGTCCTTCTACTTTAAAGACTAGAAAAATGGAAACAATCCCTCTCTTTGTTCTCCCTACAGCCAGCTGGAACTAGAATGCCCAGATTCTAATCCAGTTTTGCCTCTTACTAGAGATGTGACCTTGAGGAAGTCTCTCTGGCAAGCCCCTCAGTGTCGTCCAGCTTGCTGACTGTGTTTTCCTCCCAGGCACTTAGCCTGGCCTCGTTCAGTGAAGGGTAGCCTGGCTTACTACCTCTGTCCTCTTCCTTGGCCACCCTTGATTCTGTGGCTGTACAGTTTCCTTCTTGGATGTGGTGATGAATAATTACACTCAGGTCTGACAAAAGCAGTGCCGAGAACTAACAGAAGGCCCCTTGCTAACAATCACAATTTCAAATGCAGGAAATGTTTCTGGGATCATAACCATTTCTTGCCTTTCTCAATTCTTTTCGTCTCATCTAGAATCATCCTTCCGAAAAAGGAAAAGAGAAGAAAAGAAAAATCTGGATAGAGATGGGTTTGTAAAGCCTCCGCTCTGCAAATTCTACATGGGAAACTAATAAAACAGAGCACCATTTTATTAACAAGCAAGCCAGTTCAATGAATCACGTGGAATACCTGACGCTTGAAATAGTGGTGTTGCAGGCCTGGAAAATGCACTCTCACAGCAGTATGAATGGGCAAAAGCACATTGGTGATTGGGAGAAGGGATTTCGCAGTAATGGTTTTGTGTGGTCATTGATATTTTAACAATACTGTTAAACATTTAAAATAGTACGGGCAATAAAGTTGATTTTTATATATTATGGGCCAATTTAAAGAATACCAATGACTGTTGCAGGAAGCAGAAGATCTTTTTCTGGGTAGAAGATAACTCCTGAAGCTGGATGTGGTGGCGGTGGCGCATGCCCGTAATCCCAGCATTCAGGAGACAGAGGGAGGAGAATCTCAAAGATGACTCCTGAGCAAGGTCTAAGCCATTCTACAAATGAGAAGTGTCTAGCTTGGGTTGGCTTTCTTCCTAGGAGCTGCTGGGTATCAGCCACTGTCAGACCTGGCGCTTCATTCAGAGGCAGGTGGGTGATTCCTTCCAGATTTAAACAGTTCTTCTACCCTGGAGCCCTATAAGGGCTGGGGTTTAGTTCAGTTGGTAGAGTGCTGCTCTGAGCTCTCCGAGCCCCTGGGTTTGATCCCCAGCACTGCAAAAATGGGAGAGAGACATGGCAGCCCACTTCCATAACAATCCCAAAACAATCAGCCATCGAAAACCCTATGAGGGTCATTAGGAGTCAAAGCTGACTCATTGGCACCTAACAACAACAACAGAGCCCTATGGCATGACACTCCCTTGAAAGATGTTCAGACCGGAAGCAGAAGTAACTGTAGTGCCCTTGGGGGGGGGAAAGCCCTTCCTTCTCTGGGAACTGAGCTTCTAGATTCAAGAGTAACGTCCATGAGCTACAAAGGAACCAAGATGCCCTTCACTCTCCCTCTCCTCCCGCCTCTCCCTGCCCCTCCTCTACCCAGGTAGCGAAACAAACCCACGCCCATCCTTGCCATCGGGCACAATTACACATGGGGCACTGGGGTAGGCACACTTTACACACATCATCGTCTCATTTAATTTTCTAGAAAAACTGCCTAAGGCAGGTGTTGTGGAGATGTGTATTCTACCACTGCCAAAACTGAGCCACAGAGGATTTATCTAATGAACTTAAACTAAGATGCACAGTCAGCAGATGGCAGGAATGCGATTCCAAACCTAGCACTCTGACACCAGCACTGATTTTGTGAACCACGCTGTTCCTTAGCACTGAACCCTGGAGTCGACAAGTGCTCAGTTAAATGCCCCTCACTATCAATTAATAAGGCTTCAGCCTTCCCATGGTAATCCTGAGCTGGGCAGGGGAAGGAAGGCGCAGGATCCACAAAGATTTCCCTGTGTTCCTGGGTCCCCATCCAGAGGACAGCACGAGTTTCCGGGATAAAGCCTGCTTCCAGTGGAGACAGGTTGTGCTACTGATACTCCAGGGAAAAAGCATTTCCGATGTAAAACTTCGTTCCTCACGACTGCGTGTCTGTCTCTGTCTCTGTAGAAGCCACAGCCCATCTGCTATGCTGATCTGTGCTAAGAGCCATTGTCTAGACTGCCAAGCCTGGCTCCAGGCTGAAATCCTGCGTGTGATTACTCAGGCCTGACAGCAGGTGGTTACCAAGGCCTTGGCTGGCAGGCCTCGTGGGGGAAGCTGCCGCGGGCTGGCCTCACTCATGTCTAGCTGTGTTCCGAGTCCTGGTGCCTCTGCTTGGAGGGCGCCTTCTCCAGAACTTAAAAGGCCTTTTCTCCACGTTGACTCAGTACTCAATATTTCCCAGTACCCAGTACTCAGTACTCAGTATTTCCTCAGTATTTCTGGTCCTTCTCCCTTATGCCCCTTTCCCGCTCCCACCCCATCCATAAAACTGCAGGAGATTTTGGGGGGCTCCCTCTGCAGTGAGATGGCCCTCCACCGTGCCCCTCTGGGCAGGTCCTCCACCACTGCCTTAAGCTATCTTGTGGGGGGCAAACGGAACATGAGCACTTGCTCTAGTTTTGCCTCTCGCTTATGCTATGACAGTAAATCATCAAAGCCTTGCCTGTGACTTGCATTTGTGGCTGGTTCCTTTATTTATTTATTTAGCAGTGCTGGAGACCAAACCCAGGGCCTTGTGCATTCTAGGCTCACGCTCAGCCACTGAGCTGCACCCCCAGTGTTCTGTGGCAGTGGCTTTCATTGGTTCCTCCAGCGGCTCCCACTCCTGGCAGCTTAGTTCTTTGCAGTTCATCTGAGCTCCTGCTGTCTCTGGTCTGTGCAGAAGAGAGGCTGCCCGTCCCATCCCTGTCCTCTGGCCAGTCTTCTGACCCCCAGCCATTCCTCTCTATGACATTCAAAGGCTCTGTGTCACCCTCTTTATTTTCCCACCTGCCTCTCTGGGGCAGTAGGTGGGGTTCTCTTGGTGTCCACATCCTGCTGCTGCTTGGCTTGCGGATCTGGAATTCACGTGAACAACCCTCCAAGGATGGTAACTGACATGCCCACCTTGTCCCCTTCTGCCACTGCCCCCCTCCCGAGAGTGTTGTTGTTGTTGTTGTTAGGTGCCGTCGAGTCGGTATCTGACTCATAGCGACCCTCATAGGCTTTTCAATGGCTGACTGTTTTCGGGATTGCCTTGGGAGTGGATTGCCAGGCCCTTCTCCCATTTTTGCAGTGCTGGGAATTGAGCTCGGGACCACAGAGACTTCAGCGCAGCGCTCTACCAACTGAGCTAAATCCCAGCCCCCCGAGAGTGTGGCACCTGCAAATAATGAGGCTGCCAATGAGGACTCATGGCATTAAGAGGTGAGGACAAGTTGGGCGTGGTGGTGCGTGCCTGTAATCCCAGCAGCTTGGGAGGCGGAGGCAGGAGGATCCCAAGTTCGAGACCAGAGGCAGTCTGCATAACTTAGTGAGACCCTGTCTCAAAAACGTAAAAAAATGGGCTGGGGTGCAGCTCAGTGGTCCAGCACTTGCAGAGCATGCAGGTGCGAGATCCTGGGTTCAACCCCACCAGTACCGCAAAAAAAAAAAAAAAGAAAAAAGAAAAAAAAAGAGGTGAGGACAAGCTGGAGGGGGGCTCACTTTTCCTAAATTAGGCGCCTCAGGCTAGAACTTTGAGCTTGGCCTTATGTGATTTGATTTAGCCTCTGCAAGGCCACTGGAGCAGACACAATTGTAAAGGACTCGTGTCTCTAAATCTCATTGTAGAAATAATATCTGCTTCTGTCTTAAGGCTGAGAGTCCCTCAAGAACAGGGACCTGGACTACCTCACCTTTATGTCCTCAGTGTTGGGTACAATACAATAAGTGCGTGCTGACAGTAGGAGGCAAGTTATAAAGATACACTCTTGGCACATTAAAGAAATGAGGCTCCTGGAATTTGTGATATGGCAAGTTTGCCTACCCTGGTCCCTTCTAATTTGCTTGGCAGCACTCCTTCCCCACTTGGCCTTTGATAGTAGGTCATGTGGGTGTCATGACTTTTCCAACCACTTCCTACATCATAGGGGCTGGGGTTTAGTGCAGTTGATGGAGCACTTCTCTGTGTGCTCTGAGGCCCTGGGTTTGATCATCAGTACTGCAAAATGCCCCCACACGTCTGTCAGTTTGCCGCACTGTGGGGGCTTGCGTGTTGC